>CM035227.1:67006970-67087706 GCA_020226215.1 Sindora glabra
CCAATCACTGTTTTCAAGTCAACCCATTAAAGTTAACGTTAGACAATGTTAAAGCATATAATTAACTATGTTGAAAACTATGGTGACTTCAAGTTAAAAGACCATATGCATCACTGTCACTATGAGAGTTACTTATGACACTCATAAGATGATCCATGTAGCAATCTCATGGCGGGTCAGTCTAGTACAATTGTTCTCTAATATGTACCTATGTGTTGACTTAATATTTCATATCAATCAACCAACATACTAGTCTCTATGCATCATTGTTATCCCTTTCACAATGATACTTGACTAGGAATATTTAAGAGTATTATTTAAGAAATGATTATTCTAAGGACAAATTACTATATCTATTTATTTAACGCAGAGAAATAATAATCTGAAAGTGCCTCATATAAATAATGAAAATATAATACAATATATGGTTATACAATCATCTTATGATTGGCTCTCAGGACATACACCAACACCCTATTGTTCCGATGGAGAAAAGAACCTATGATTAGCTTTTGAGGAAATTTACAAACGAACAATTTCAACGAAATCTTTCAATTTCTTATTTTACTATATTCAACTCTATGTATTCCTCTATCCGTAGAATACATTGAATGCACAGAAATGGCTATAACAGAATTTCTGTTATTCGTATTAACAGCTACTATAAGAGGAATGTTTTTATGCGGTGCTAATGATTTAATAACTATCTTTGTAGCTCTAGAATGTTTCAGTTTATGCTCCTATCTATTATCTGGATATACCAAGAAAGATATACGGTCTAATGAGGCTACTACGAAATATTTACTCATGGGTGGGGCAAGCTCTTCTATTCTGGTTCATGATTTCTCTTGGCTATATGGTTCATCCGGGGGAAAGATCAAGCTTCAAGAAATAGTGAATGGTCTTATCAATACACAAATGTATAACTCCCCAGGAATTTCAATTGTACTTATATTCATCACTGTAGGAATTGGGTTTAAGCTTTCCCTAGCCCCTCCTCATCAATGGACTCCTGACGTATACGAAGGAGTGCGGTTTGTTCGAGAAATTCCTATCTCTCTATCTATTTCTGAGATGAAATACTGTAATGAAAGGAACATAGGAGTTTGTCGCTAGGTGTTTGACCAAATAGGATCGTCCAGTTCCTATAGAACCTATCACTAAAATACCCCTAGGGGGGGATAGGGCTAAGCAAAGCGAAAAGGGTTTTCCATGAGATGGGAAATGAAATAGGATGTATTGAACTCATAATTCATTAGATACTTTTTATGAATGTCAAGTTGGAAATGGAAATCATGTTAACGCAGGAAGTAGATTTTGGTGGCCTAATGCTGGGCCTTGTACTCAAGATTTTAATACAATTGTGGATCTCAAATGTTCTCATACAGGATTATGGGTAAAACAACGAGTTCATGCCAATTTCAGTCAAATCTATTGGAAGGAAATTTTCAGTATTAGTCTTACAAGACTAAATATTAATGACTGGTTGGCTTGGACTAGTGATAAATTTGGTTTCTATTCGGTCAAACAAGGCTATCAATTGCTACTTCATCACACTCAAGAAACTAATAATGAAGATAAGAAATTTTGGAAAAAGTATCTGGAACTTACCTTTACCAGGGAGACTTCAACTATTTGTGTGGAAGATTTGTCGGAAGTTCTGCCAACAAAATTGCTGCTTTATCAGAGAGTATTAGCTAAGATCCGTGGTGTGTGCTCTGCCAGTAAGCTGAATAATCATCGAGATATCTGTTCCTCGTTAGCTTTGAAGTCTTCGAAAGCTACAAAAGCCCTTAGTCCCGATTGTTAGACCAATTTAGTTTGCATCTAATCTAGGCATAAGAACGGATCTTTTTCAATTTCAAATTTTCGTTCAATGGTTCAAGAAGCTCTTTTAAGTATATAGATTTGCAAAGAGCGGACTAGATGGAAGCTATATGCCAGATCGCGATAATACTCTATGCAATTGGGTTTTTCCGAAATGAATCAATTTTTAATTTGAAAGAGTTTGATGTTCATCAGGTAATCGGATTTATCGGCAAGCATAGATTGGAATATATGCAGAATCCAAAGGAGATCTTAACACTAAGACAATAACATCGATACTTTCATGCATACAATGGTTTGAATGAAGGTTTGATCGGAAAGCTAATTTCAGAACATGCGATTTGAGTTTTCTTCATGATCTGGCAACCAAAGTTGAGTATCCGAAACAATTCTCCAACTGGCTTCAAGGAATTTTGCGTTGATGCTGTCTAGATTGTTGACAACAGCCAAAGACTTGTTGGGTGATTTCGTTCCAGATCTTTGAATGGACGCGATCTGGTGTTTTGCCTTGCTTCTCGATAATGGATCATATTGCCGTGGATTGGAAAATCTGGGTACTTGCATGTTGTTACCAATTTCAGAGTTCCTATCTCAGTGGATCAATCTGCATCCTCTCCACAGGATTTTCGTCTATTCAACGTGTTGGATTAAATATAATAGGAATATGAAATCGGATTGATACATACCGAATATCAAAAGTACATAAGTACATAGTAGGAATATTCAGGACCTTATGTTTATTTTTATTCATTTCGGAAAGACAATTTTGACCAATCCAAAATTTCTTTTCTTCTACATATTTATAAGTGTTTCTTGGATTAGGATATGGATCGGGTTATGGATCCATTTTGAGCAACCCAAACTTAGGGGTGATCATCGGTCGGTTAATAGCGGTTAAGACTGCTTTTTAAACCGATCGAAATTAATCGAAAAAAATTTTTTTTCAACCGATCGAACCCGATTGCTTAGCTTTAACCGAAATTTCGATTTCGGTCGGTTAAATTCGGTTTAGAACGATTTAAAATTTTGAAAAAAAATTTTCAAAAATACCTAAATAAATTGATTTAAATATTAAAATTAATTTATAAATATATATTAATATTATAATTTCATTAATATAATTATAATAAAAAATAATTAAGTGTTAAAATATAAAAATGATTAATAAAATTTTAAATATGAATTTTTAAACAAAAAAATTAATATAAATTTTAGTTAATGTCGGTTAAGTTCGGTTAATTGCGGTTAACAATTTACACCCGAAATTAACCGACCACCCGAAATTTACACATTTTTTCTTCCGATTTTAATCGATAATAATATATTAACCGCTCTTAACCGACCAACTTCGGGTTCGGTCGGTCGGTTAAGAGCGGTTTGAAGGATTTTGATCACCCCTACCCGAACTCATGATCTAACATCTCTCACTCGCACATAATGAGATCTATATTCTCTTAACATTTCATAAGAAAATATTATCTCTTATTCTCTGCAACAAATCATACAAGAAAATAAGTTGTGTACCAACATACTTCAAGAGTTCTTTACTATACATCTGTTAGGAATATATAACTTCTCAATAAACAACAAATCTTGAGTAAACTTTAAGTATGCAGTACCCTAAATCATTTTATCACATTTGAATTTCTCAAATGATCTCATTCATATGTATCATATGCATTAAATATTGTATTCACAATTATAAACATATTATAACTGTATACCAATGAATACAAACATAATGTGATACATTTAATAATCTTCCTCTTTTCTCAAATCTTTTTATTTTAATTTAATTTATTTTTTCAATAATGTCCCACTAGATTGAATCTCTCATAGTCTTTTAGTAACATTCTAAAATAGCAATCATTAAATTTAAATCTCAAAAAATAGAATAAAGTCATAAGAGTACAAGTACAAGGACTTTATTCCCTCAAAGGCCTCACACATTAAAGTTGAGATCTAGACTTTGATCACCTTTATTGGTCATAATTTGCACATGTGATATGAAACACGTGTTACGGTATTCTCTCATTTTTCTCATGGAGCGTATATCTTTACATAATATATTAATACCGTATAGATAATAGTTCAGACATGCTTAATGTCTAACTTGAGTTCATCAATCTACTCTTTCTCATTTCCATTAGAACTCATATTTGGTAATTTAGATAGATGAAGTGAATTCATTAATTCACTTACGGTATATATATATATATATATATATATATATAAAACCTCATCTTGTTCGTTAATAAGGCGACATTCATATTTTAAGTTTGACTCTCGATTATCACTTAGATAAGAAGTTTAAAATTATCTCATCTCTTATCAAACAAAAAAAATTGATGAGAAGCGATTACCTGTGTGAGAAGGCTAATCTTTTATCTATATATGCAGGCTTATAATAAACATAATTATTATTTAGACATTAATATTCTATGAACATTGTTAAAAAAAATTACAATGATTGTATCAATATCTACGCAATCCCAAGAACATCCTGAGGAATAGGCTTAGTCATAGGATCTGCTACCATCTCATGCGTAGAAATGTATTTTACATTTACTTCTTTACGTGCAACCATATCTCTCACAAAGTTATACTTTATGTCTATATGCTTGGTCTTGTAATGATATTTAGGGTCCTTTGTATATGATATTACTACTTGGTTATCACAGTTTACTAAAACTGGATCAGCAACGTTAGCATTTACACCTAAATGATCTAAAAATCTTTTAAGCCACACCGCTTCTTGTACTGTTGCTAAAAATGTCACAAATTCAGCTTCCATTATGGATAAGGCTATGCATGATTGCTTCTCACTACTCCAAGATATGGCACCATTATTTAGTAAGAAGATATACCCAAAGGTAAACTTCCTTTCATCTAAATCTCCTTCTCAATCAGTATCACTGTAACCTTTCAATTATAAATCATTTCCTTCATAACACAATGAATAGTCAGCAGTACCTTTTAGATACCTTAGTATCCTTTTAACTGCTTTCCAATGTGTTGGACCTGGGTTAGATTGATATCGACTTACCATACCAACCGGAAAATAGATGTCTAGTCTTGTACACATCATTACAGACATCAGACATCCAACTGCACTTACATAGGAAACTTTTCTCATATATGTTTCTTCTTCTGGAGTCTTAGGACACATCCTTTAGCTTAGACTTTCACCTTTAGCAATAGGAGTGTCTATGGGTTTACAATGCTACATTTGGAATCATTCAAGAATTTTATTGATATAATGCTCTTGTGATAGAGATAATAATTTTTTTGAATGATTTCTTGAAATTTTAACTCCAAGAATATATACAGCTTCACCTATATCTTTAATTTTAAAATTAGATGACAACCATCCTTTAATTTCATTGACATACTCCTTGCTATTTCCAACTATAAGTATATTGTCAACATATAACGATAAAATTATAAACTTATCCTTAGACCTTTTTATATATACACAATGGTCTTCGTCAATCACGATAAAATTATTTAACATAATCACGTTGTGAAAGTGAATATACTATTGTCTCGAAGACTGCTTCAAGCCATATATAGACTTCAAAAGTCTACAAACTTTATTTTCTTGATCTTCTTTGATAAAACCTACAGGTTGTTGCATGCAGATTTCTTCCTCTAAATCTCCATTGAGAAATGCAGTCTTTACAACCATTTGATGTAATTCAAAGTCCATACCAGCAACTATAGCCAGTAACAAATGGATTGAGGTGAATCTAACAACAGGTGAAAATATTTCTTCATAATCTATTCCTTTCTATTATGTATAGCCTTTTGCTACTAGTTTAGCCTTATATTTTTCAACAGTGCCATCAGCCTTACACTTAATTTTGAGAACCCATTTGTTTCCAATGGCCTTACATATTTTTAGATGATCAACAAGTTCCCAAACTTGATTTAATCTCATAGACTCTATCTTTTCTTCCATTATTTTTTTCCAATCTTCCTTATTAAGGTCAAAGAGAGCCTCTATGATATTTCTCGGGTCATCTTCATCTTGTGTAATGGCTATAAAGACTTCACCACCTTCAATGTTGAAACGATGATGAGGGATGCCTTTTCTACCACTACGTTGCAATTGAGGTTCTAGAGAAACATATTTCTTAGGGATCCTCAAATTGCTCCCACTCAAACTAGGATCATTAATCGTTTGAATATTTTCATTTGGATTGCTCCTATGCTGATTAAGATCACTATCATTCGCACTCGGAATTGGAAACATATTTCTTAAAATTCTTTCACTCGAAGGAAGTGAGTCTTAAGTGCTTGTATCCATAGTCTCATGTAAGGATAAGTCCTTAGTTATGTCGCCCTATTTAGGAAAATCATTCTTTAAGAATGTGACATCTCGTGATTCAAATTCTGTAAGATTCCCACTGTCATGTTCGCCAATGAACACATAGCCTTTTGAATGTTATAAGTATCTAATAAAGATACATTTCTTTCCTCGAGAACCTAATTTGCTATGTGGGTTTAAGGTATCCAAAACATAGGCTGCACTTCCCCAAGGTTGTAAAATACTTAGGTTAAGTTTTCATTTCATCCATAACTCATATGACCTAGTGGGAATTGATTTGCTAGACACACAATTAAGGATAAATATGGCAATTAAGAGTGCATTACCCCAATAAGTGATAGGCAAATTTGCTTGTGCCATCATAGATCTAACCATTTCCAGGAGCGTTCAATTTCGTCTCTCTGCAACACCATTTTGTTGAGGAGTACGTGGATTCATCAACTAATGTTGAATCCCTTTTTCATCACATAATTGTCTAAACTGATCAGACAAATACTCACGATCATGATCAGTTCGTAATGTTTTTATTCTTCTATCTAATTGATTTTCAACTAAGCTCATATAGCTTTGAAAGCAACTTAATGCTTCAGATTTGTGTGTTATCAAATAGACAGTACCAAATCATGTAAAATCATCTATAAATGTAATCAAATTAAAAGCTCCATGCCTCGCTCTTACATTTATTGGAACACATATATCAGAATGGACTGATTGCAAAGGAAAGTCAACTCTAGTTCCTTTCCAAATGGTTTTTTAGTACTTTTGCCAGCTAAGCAATGCTTGCAAATAGATAGATCTACTTTATCATAATTAGGCAATTACCCTTCTTTAGCTAGTCTATCCATACGATGTTGATTAATATGGCCAAGTCGAGCATGCTAAACATTCGCATCAATTTCAAAATTATGCGACAATGTAAACATGGAATAACTAAGATTACATTCATAATGATTAATATCCATGACTATAAAACCATTTCTAATATAACCATATCCATAATGAGTTGTCCCTAAAGATAATTCAATATTGTCATTAGTAAGAAATAAATTAAAACCAAGTTTTAACAAAAACAAACACAAAGATTAAATTTCAATAAATTTGAGGTGCGTATAAAACATCATGCAAAAATAGAGTTCAGCTGTCTCGTAAAACTAACTTACATGTGCCAATTCCTTGAACTACAACTCATGTATAGTTTTCCCACATAGATCCATTTTGCTCCATGTGGTATTCGCCAAAATTGCACAAAGGTGTCTCGATCCTTCACTACATGGTCCGTTACCCCTGAGTCTACAATCCATAAAAGATGAGAATTTGTTAGAAAAACAGAACTAGCTACAGAAAGTTCACTAACTTGAGTATAGCTTAATACCTTCTTAGGTTCAAGGTAGTCATAGGCAAAATGCCTTTTTTTATTGCAATTGAAGTACTTGACTTTGGTCATATTCTTCTTGAAATGACGTTTTCCTTTCCCATATTGGTTATTTGTTGATTTCTTATTGAAATGAGCTGTCTTTTTTCTTTTTTCCTAGGACCCACCTTTATATTTGCGCTTTTGTCCAGGAACTTTTCCTGAGCTTAATGAAGCCATATACACATTTGTATTAAGCTTAGTAGCCTCAAGCCTTTCTTCTTCTAGCTCAAAATGGCGCATAACATCATCCATTGTTTGGATATTTTTATTATAGATTAAATGCATCTTCATATGCTCCCAGGAATTAGGCAAAGAGCAAATTACAGCTTGGACTTATTGTTCGTCGATCAACACATGACCTGCATTCTTTAATTCACAAATCATATTTGACATTTCTCGTAAATATTTTTTCATTGAATGTTCAGGTTTCTTTTTGTAAGTGTCAAATTTGATTGTGAGGGATCTTAGTTTGGTCACAGATATTCCACCAAACTTATTTTTCAGAGCAGACCACATGTCCTTAGCCAAGTTGTAATTTCTAAATTCTCGCATGATGTCATTTTCCATGCTACTTAGCAACGTAATGCGAGTAAGAAAATTCTTCCTTTTCTAAGCTTCATAAGCCTCTCGCTCCTGCCTATGTTGGGCCGTATTTCCTGCCTCAAGCTCATCTGGAACAATATTGAGTGCTTCTAGAGTCTCTTGCTCTTCCAGCACTTATTGGATTTTCATACTCCATCTAATTTCTCACCCTTATTGAGTTCAGCAACAATGTTTTTGGAAGCAGTAGTCATTATGTTTATAGAAATACAAAGTTCTATATGTGAACAGAATTGCATGTGATTAATGTCTAGCCTTACATATATATCTACTTTGTCTCTAATTAATAATGTTAGGACTAGTTCACATGTAGGATTTAGAGTCAAAAGATCACTATGTTTCCAATCATCATCTAAATTCCTAATGTGAGACTAATGCTAAAATAATTAATTAAGTAAAGTACATTAAATAAAAGAACTTATAGATATGCAATTTCAATAATAATAAAAAAATTGCATAAATTGAAATGTATTTCAACAATACAATACATAAAAGAAATTACATAAAATATCATATATCAAACATCTAACTAAATCTTACTATGTTTTCAAATATTTGATTCTTTGTGGAAAAGAGTTAATAAACCTATCATATAGCTTTTGGGGAAACTTAATTTTAGTACTAGATCTAATATTTAACAAACAGGACTAATAAATATTCAGGTCATGTTTAACAAAGTGAATATACCATTATCTCGAAGACTGCTTCAAGCCATATATAGACTTCAAAAGTCTACAAGCTTTGTTTTCTTGGCCTTCTTTGATAAAACCTATAGGCAAAGTGATTGCTAATAGGACCAATGAAAGTAAACATCAAATCCTGAATATTTCTACTGCGTACTTCTGATATTCAATATGTATGAATCTGATTTCATATTCCTATTATATTTAATCCAACACAACGTTTTGAAGGAAATTAAGATCCTGTTAGCTCAGCATAATGCCGTCAAGAAATTTACTCAGAACTGTTTATCTTTGGCTTTAGGAACAGTAGAAGTGGAAAGGTTCGGCAGGAGTAAATTAGTAATGCTAACAGATGGGATCCAAAATGGAAACTGTAATTCCCACACCTACCACCTCTCAATCATTTTTAGGAGAAGGAAAGGTAGAATGACATGATTGAGGAATGTTGTGGGAGAATGGTTAAAATATAAAACTACTATCAAACAACATATTTTATTGGCTTTTTTTGAAGGATATAGTACTGTTATAACTTTTATCCATGCAAATATGGATAAACATGTTTTTTGGAATACCTTTTTAGATAATAATACTAAATTTGTTTTAGTCAAGTGTCATAATTCTCATGAGATTTTGTTATCTTTGAAGTCTTAGAAGGCTACAAAAGCCCTTAATCTCGATGGTCTCCATCCTAACTTCTTCTAATATTTTTACAACGAAGTTAGGAAATCTATTTGTACTTGTATACATCAAATTTTCAATTCTAATAAAATTCTTGATTGGCTTAATGAAACATTTTTTACTTATATAAAAGAGGGCTATTCATGAAACAATTAATGTTTATAAACTAATTAGTTTATGTAATACAATTCTAAAAGTTGTGTCAAAGATCTTAACTTATAGGGAGCATTTGGTTTATGTAATGTTTTTTATATTCCTACGAATATTTCATAGAAATGTTACATTCCCATATTTAATTCAAAATTTTAAAAAATTTATCCGAAAATGCAACATTTTCAAGAATATTTTAAAATTCAACTTTTTTCCATATATTTCTATGAGGGGAAGTATGTATCTCACATTCTCATCTCATGAGAATATTAATATTAAGGTAAAAGGACAATTTTTCCTTTATTCTTCTATACTCTAATTTATTCTAAAAAAATTTTATTTTTATTTTTAATTTTAACTTAAATTTCTTGTCTTTAATTTTTTTATAATAACAAGTATTATTACACTAAATAAGTAAAATAAGTAATTTAGTTTGAAAATTTTTTATTTTCATCTTTCACTTTTAACTTATATTTTTTATTCTTAATTTTTTATCTATATATTATATTTTAAATTGCAAGTATTTTAATAAATTGAGGTCATAAATTTGTTCTCTAAGTAATAGTTATATTTTAAATTGAATATTTTATAAAATTTTAATATTATTATATATTATATTTTAATAAATAGTAATGAAATTTTAATGTTACAATAAAATTGTAAAGTGAGAAATGATTTAAGTGTAAATTTTAAAGTATTACTTTAGTAAGATTAACAATTTTCAAACATTAACTGTCTAGTCGAAAGTTAAGGGAAAATAAGTCTTTCTCAAGATGTTGTCCTACCAACAACCTCAAATTGAATTTTTTTTCTATTTATAATATATCGATTCAAGAAGCAGAGAAGAAATAAAAAAATTATTCACAATATGGATAAATAAATTATTCATAAGAGTTAATAAGTAAATAACTATTGAAATATTAAAATTAAAGAATATTTTATTTATTTAACATTAAATATAAAAATTTGAAAAAATAATTTTTTATTTTAAAAAATTTACTTATTTCTATTTTCAAGTTTTTAGATATTATTTTTTAATTATCAATTTAAAAAATATACCATTCCTTTATAAATATATATATAAAAATAATATTTTCTATCAAAAAAATATTTATCGATAAAATAAATGAACCCTTAATTTTTTCTCTTATTGGAATGAAGAAAAAGGAGAAAAAAATAATATTTGAAGATAAAATATGTGATTATTATATTTTAATTTTTTAAAAATTTAAAATTTTTTATTTTATTTTCAATTTAAATTTAAAAGATATTATTTCTTTCCTTTTTTCTCTTATTTTTTTAAAGAAAATAAAAATTTCTTGTCAACAATGAAGAAATTACTTATTTATTTTATATAATTAATTATATAAGAAATTCAAATTCAAATTCTTATAAATTTTAATATTTTATATATTAAATTATTTATTATATTTTAATCAAATATAATTCAAATTATTAATTTATTAAGTCTTCAAAAGTATTTTTTCATATATTTTTAATTAAATCTATAATTTATTATAATTTATAATAAAAAATTGATAAGGGTATTTTTTTAAAAAAATAATAAGATTCCTAGGAATATAAAGTGTGAATAAAACATGGAAATATAATATATATTTGGAAATATGAAAAAATATTTTCAGAAATATATATATTGAACCAAACATAAGAATCTTACATCCCTAGGAATATATACTTTTTCAGGAATATAAGATTCTACGAATCAAATACCCCGTAAATTAAAATCGATTTTGGGTGGCTTAGTGTCTCTATATCAAGTTGCCTTTATTCAAAATAAAAAATTAGCAAACAATATCATTATTCTTAGAGAAATTGTGCACATTATTCATAAATCTAAGGTTAAACTTAATCTTGAGAAGGCTTCTAATTCCTTAAAATGGAATTTTATCTAGAAAGTCCTTCATTTTTTTTAAATTTCTCCTCTCTTATATTTCTCTAATTATGAATATTGTGTTTGGAGTTTCCTACTAAATCTTAATTAATGGGGATATGTTAGAATCCTTTAGGCTTACTGTAACTCCCTTACTTATTAACACCTTAATCCTCATTAAATAAGTAATTATTGCATAATTAGATCTTTTTGAAGCCAAATTATGATTCTGTAAAATAAAATATTACAGATTCTGAGTTTCAAAAATTTTCTACTCATTTCCAAAATTACTGGACCAATTTCAAAAATATGAAAAATTACTTTGCAAAACTCCAAAAATCATGAAATTGGATCCTATGAACCTTTCACGTGTTAACTACATCCTGTAAAAATTTTACATACTTTAGACATCATTAGGCCTTTCAAAACTCATAGCAAAGTGTTTCTGTCCCAGTGCTGTCCAGAATTCACAACTGTAAAAGTAAACCCTTATTTCATGGGGTAAATCAACTCCTAATAAGCTCAAATTTGGTATGGGACTTTATTACATGTTATATACTTGCCATAAAATTTTCAGATCAAAACTCATCCATTTACTCCTTCTGATCTCTGAGATACAATTAGTGCTCTGCACTGTGACGGTAACAGGGGAGACCAAAACATGTAGTAAATTCACATAGTAAATAAACTTATTTTAGGCTGAATTTTGGCACATATTTCATTGAGTATGTAAGATTCATCCCTGAATTTTATCATAATTTTTTTAGCATTAAAAATCCACCAAAAGTCCCTGTAAACATACTCAACCTGCTGCCTACGAGTTCACTATTCATTTGGTCATTTACTATTCATTTGGTCATTTCCAATGTCACACATATTGCATACTAAATTGCCTTCTACTCCAAACCAACTCATAATACATCAAATTCATATATTTCATATAATATAGGCAAGGGTCATATAGTTATACAAAAAGTTCAACTTACAAAACATATATCCATCACATATTAACATCACGAACTATATAAACATTTTTAATACAACTTCAAAACATTATTCTCCTTTGTCAAGAGGGCCTTTAGAAGCATCACCTGAAATGGTTAGTAACAATACAGAAACATAAGAAACAAAGTTTTCCAATAGCTAGCTATTACCATAAAATATATCAAGCCATTCCAGATCCTTAAGCAAATAAAACGTATATTTCAAAATTAATTAATCATTTATCATCTCATTTCATACCATTGTAAGAAATGTGCATCACACATAACAATTATCAAGCCCATTCAAGGACTCATAAAGACATCAAGATGGCCATCACAGATAGTCGTACCTAGGCCTCATATACAGCAATTTCACTGTCTTCCCGGGGAACTCGAGCCATAGGCCTCACACACAGCAATCTCATTATCTTCTCGGGGTACTCGGGCCATAGGTACCATATACAACAATTTTATGCACATCAATTTCATACACATTCCATACAATAGCATAAAATACAGAAAACACCTAAATGAAAAACAGAGCTTAAGGATAAAGCTAGCTACCTTTTAAAAGCTTCCAATAGTGATGTTTCCTTTGCCCTCATTTAAAAACTTCTTTACAATTTCTCTTGCCTTCCTAACTTGTCACTTCTTAGTCTACATAAATACACATCATAATTCTTATTAGAATATCATCATTTTTCTTTAACTTCATGTATTCTTCACTTCCTCCACATACACTAAACCATGAAGGGAGTACCCAAATTTTAATGTACATTTCAATATCTCCTAAATTTTATTGTAATACATTATTCTAATCTTCCAAAAACACAATTTAAATGGCTAAATCTCCTTCCCTCCTTCTTTTCCATATTCACGATTTTGGCTTCTCAAAAGGGAAGTTTCACACACACTTTCATAATTCAAAATTTCATCTTCCATAGGCTTCATAATTCATAAGAATCATTCTAATTTCATCAATTTAGCCAAATTCCAAACAAATCATGCCAAATCCATACATGCACTATTATGCCTCTAAAACCCTAGTGTGTACATCATGGTTTCTTGTTGTTTTTACACCAAACCAAAGCCATAGATCAACATAACAACATCCAAAACACCATTAGACATGTTCAAATCATCCAAAATTCCATGGTCAACCATCTTTGACCACACCAACATCAAAATTTTAAGAAACTAAAAAGAGTACATTAAAGAGCTTTTAGAGGAGAACATTTTTACCTCTTGGTGCAACTTGAAAATCCTCACTTAGAGCTCACCAAACTTGATCAAACTTGAGGTTTCTTCAATCTAAACACACCAATAGATAGAGCTTGATGAGAGGAGCAATTTTCTCTTCTACACCTAAGCCTAATTCTCACTATTTTTGAGTGAAAAAGCCAAAAGAAATTTTCTCTCTCTTCCTTCTCTCTCTTGCACGTCCAAGCTTGTTTTCATGGAGGTATCCACGGCTTCAAGGTGAAATGGAGAAGAAGAAAGAGTTTTCATGAAGTTTCAAGGGTATTTTGGTCATTTTAAAAATTTTCAAGGGTATTTTAGTCCTTTTTCACCAATTAGTAAGGCTATTCTTGCCATTTTTTTTAATAATGACACTTGTCATGTGTCTATTGGTCACACTAAATAAAATTACATATTACACCCCAAATTATTGGTTATTCATATTAGATCCCAAATTCTTGGTTATTCACACTTTAACCACACCCGATTTTGCACTTTTGCAATTTAGTCCATAGGGTTTCTGTCTGTTTAAAATTCCTTACACTGTTAGACTTAGACAACTCCCCTTTTTAGGGTTTTCTAACCTCCTCTAATTATCTATACTGTTTAGGAAAATTAATTCTTTTCCTACTATCTTTTTTCTTTCAAAATTTTGATTACCCTTACAATTAATTCCTTTCATTTTAAGGTTCACCCACCAAGCTAATTCAAACGTGCTCTTCATTTCTATAACCTCAAAATTTAGAGATTCAGATGATAGAATTAAAAATTTAAGACATTACACTTACAAAAGGAATTAAGCAAGGTATTCCTCTATCACCATACTTTTTTATTTTGTGTTTAGATGATGATAAATGATCAATATCTTACAAAAAATTAGGAGCCAATTAAATTAAGTAAATACAGTTTAAAATTCTCTTATCCTTTTTAAGTTAATGATTTTATTTTATTTGCTAAAGCAAATCTAAAAAATTGTTTGGCCATTAACAGAGTTTGCAAAAATGTCAAGTTTAAAAGTAAATTTTGCAAAATTAAAAATATATTTTTCAAAAAAATATTAATTTTAGTACCCAAGACATAATTAGCAATGAATTAGGCATTACTTATAACTCTTCTCTACATAAATATTTGGCAATGAACATTAAAGCAAATTATAAAGCTAATAACTTTAATTCTTTGCTGAATAGACTTAGGGAAAAAATTCAAGGGTGGAACTCCAAACCTATCTTCTATTAGGAAAGTTATTTTAATTAAATCTGTTATTTCTTCTCTTCTTTTGTATGTCTTGTACAAAAATTATGAGTAATATTAATATTAAAATGAATCAAATTATTCATAATTTCTTATAGGGGTTCTTTTGATAATTAGAATGTTATTACTCTTCTAAAAAGTTTAGGAGATTAAGAACTTTCCATTGTTAATGTTGCTATGCTTAGGAAGTTGGCTACTCTTCTAAAAAGTTTCAAAGATTGAGAACTTTCCATTGTTAATGTTGCTATGCTTAGGAAGTTGGCTTGACAATTCATTCATGATAGCTGAGCTTTAATGGTTCAAGTATTAAGGAAAAAAAATACCTTCTTCTCAACATGATTGGGAATTTAAGAAGAATGTTATTTGTTATCAAAATTGGAAAGCTTTAAAGTGCACTTATGATGTTATTTCTACTAGTCTAAGATGGTTAGTAGGTAAGGAGCATGAAATTAACTTTTAGCATGATAATTTACCTAGTCTAGATAGTTGAGGAAATGCATCTAGGGTCCTTTATCTCCTAAAGAAAGTTAGCTCAATGTTAAAGATGTTATTAAATAAGGCGCTTAGAATTTTGATGGTATATCTGTTATCCTAACTAAGAATATAGTTGTGGATATTCTCGATACTTCTTTTAGCCATATTAGAAAAGAGGTAGTGTAGGGATTGACTAAATCTAGTCTATATATTGTTAAAAGCATATATAATTTGTTAAAAGAAGCTAATCCTCCTTTTTCTAAATATGCAATTTAAATGGAATTGGAAAATTCTAACTTTTCCTAAGATACAATTCTTCATTTGGATGACTGCTTTGAATAAAAATCCAACAAAAGACCTTTTAAGTAGTAGAGGTATGAATATTCCTTTGTTTTGCTTATCTTGTGTAGGTGGCATTAATTCTATTACTCATATTTTGCGGGAATGTCTTATTGCCATGGAATTTTCAGAAGTTTTCATATTCCAATATCATGTAATGCTTCCTTGCATTCTGATTTTGCTATATGGTTAAAGCATAATTTATCCACCTTTATTTTTTTGTGTCAACCTCAAAGTACCTTGGGCTACTGTTTTCTCTTTTAGTATCTAAAATCTACGGCTTTAAAGAAACAAAAAATTCTTCAAAGACAACCAAGGAAGTTATAACACAAAGAAAAAGACAATGTCAAAAGCTAGGAAATTTTAGGCCATTATGGCACCTAGCAAAGAACAAGCTTAGTAGCTAGTTAGGGAATTGGATATCAGCCTTCTCTTATGAATTTCTTCAAACTTAACACAAATGATACTGCTAGAAAAAATCCAAGACTAGCAGCATGCTCAGTAATTATTAGAGATAGTGCAAGGTAGTGAGTTGTTAATTATAGTAAAAGTTTCGTAGTATGCTTCAATTTTATGGTAAAATTATGTGGATTAAGAGATAAGCTTCTTCTACCTATGATAGGCATTTACTCCCAATAATTGTGGAATTGAATGCTTTATCAATTGTTAATATGATTTTAAATAATGTCAACTCATATTTTGCTAATGTTTATAGTTTGGTTGAATACTACAAAGATCTACTACATAAATTGGGATCACTTGAAATTAGATATATTTATAGGAAGGCTAATTTTGTAGCAAACTTTATAGCTAAAAATGTAGTCAATAATCATAATATATTGAATATCATACCCTTCCCTCCTTCAAGTGTTAAGTTACATCTTTTGGCTGATGGTAGTGGCAAAACTTTGCCCAAAACAATGTATATTCTTAGTATATTATGAAATTCCAGTTTTTACTCAACAAAAAAAAACTAACAAGTGGGTCATTGTAACTTTGTAACCTTTTATTGTTTCTGTGTGTAACAAAAAAAGGTATGTTCAAAAATTAATTGTTATTAAAAAATAGATTGCAGTACTTAGGCATTAATTTAAATATGAGTCTTTGCACCTAATATATAATATCTATTTATTCACTTTTGATCAATAATAAATTAGGAAATTTTCTGTACTTAATAAATTAATCATATTATAAACTTCCAATTCATACTGCCTTATGTGAGAATAAAGATGACTACATGTAATTTTACTTCTATAGCTATATATATTCTCTCCTAATTTTGGGAATATAGTTCCACATATAGACTTATATTCTATAACATTTTTCAAGATCATTTATATGCATTATGATAGAGTACAAATATATTACACATTCAAAAATTCTCTGTATGTAAAACTTTTTAACTTCTAATCAAAGTTAATTATAAAAAGAAACTATAACTATTTATCTTGATGCATATAAATATTGTAACACATAAAGTTGCATGCCCTTTAAGATGATGAAAAGAATCTTATTCTCTTGAACAATATATAACTGAGAACTTTAAACATTAAAATTATTCTATCTAAATTATTTTACATATGAACATACTTCATGATGTTCAATAATGATTCTCATTGGAACATGATAATCTATATAGGCTTGGATATAAATATATCAATATCATTAAGACATTGTTTTAATTGCATAATTAAGAAATTGTGCTCAAAATTAAATTTTTTGAGCAAATAATTTCACAAACATCAGGTTATAGATTATTAATAAATTCATATACGACTAGAATCATAAAATATTCAAATAGTACATATGATGGATAAATCAACATATGCCACCTTGTATTTATTCCAAAAATATTAGGAATTCAGTCCCAATGTAAGCTAACAATGGCCTTAATGCCTTGTAGTTAAATTGCCTTGAGCACATGAAAATTTATTAAATTGAAGAATCTTTTGGTTCCTTCAATGAATAACCTTATAAATTTTCAATAAATTTTTGTATCATTTTTGTTCTAAGATGGCTAATCCAATCATGCTATATACTAAAAGAAAATATTTTAGTTAGTGAACTTTTAGTTCACATTTCTTTCAATTAACTTTGTATATGTATATTACATATCAAGAGAAAATGATAGTAATTTTTTTAACATATTTGTCTTACTTAAGACAACTATTATAATATAAAGATATTCAATATTTTATTATCTCACTGTATTATCTATTTCATTGTATGTCTTTAAAATTTATTGAATATCTTCCAGATTCAATTGATAACAATGCATTTATATGCCTTGTATATCTCCTAATAAAATTATATTAGCTCTTTAGGAGCTTTCAATTAAATTTGTACTAATAGATATCATATTAACATAATTTTTATCAATCATTAATTGAAAAAATTATTTTATATTCTTAAGAATGGTGTGCATTGTTATACTATTCATAAGAGACAAATATTCAATAAAAAATGAAATTAGCCACTGACATTACTAATCAAATTATTAATTCTTTCTCTGGGATGTATAAAGAAATTTACCATATTAAAATATACTATATCTTAAGAATTATGATTATGAGCATTATCATCAATAAAATTGGCTTTGTTTTGCTTTTTTTCAAAGTTGGGCTTAGTAAAGTTCCATAAAATATTTAAACATATGATAGGTACATAACTAATGATTTTGTACCACCTTAGTAGCATATATTTTCAAAACTTTCAATTGCTTTTTACATCACATTGATAATATATACTTTCAGAAACTTTTGAGTTTTATTATATAGGTATTTTTCATTATCTTCTCCAATTTTTCGTAGTGAAAACTAATCTTATAGTTATTTACACTATTCTTATAACCACTATAATTGCATAAATTAATTTGGCCTTCACATACTTGATTATAATCATAATTTTGTCCATATCTAAGCCTTTAAATTGTCAAGACGAGACTTTTGAAAATGCAGTAAAATGAGTTAGATTGATTTCATGCTTTTTCATTAAAAAAAATTTAAAATTTTATTTAACCACTAGAAGGCATCAAATCAATCACTTTTAGGAATGTAATAAAACCAATTACATGGGTTTCATATTTTTCATATGTTTTTTTAATTGAATGAGACTAATTGGATTATTTTCATATTTTTCATTGAAAACCTATTATTGTATTTAATCACAATATGGCATAAATGGAAAAGCAAATTCATGATGATGAAGGAAAGAGAAAAACATATAATATAATTGATAAATAATAAGCATGAAACTAGAATAATAGATGAAATCTTATTTTATCAATTCTATTGATCTCTCTTTTTATATTGATTCAAAGGAGAAAAATATCTTTTGACCTTTAAAATACTCTATTCTTAATCTTGCCTAAAGATGATGACAAAAAAAATTATTACATTTTGTAATTCTATCTTTAATGATAAAAAGGTTTTTTAGTCCTATACAAATGGCCTTCACCACTTTAACTAAGAAGTAAGAAAAGAGTGACATAGATCAAAACAAGAAAACTAACATGTAGCATCAATGATGATCACTTGAAGAAAATGCTAAGCCCAACATAACATCAAGAGAAAGACTATCTTTTTTATCTTTTGCAAAAAAAAAAAAAAAAGGAGAGCAAAGGCAACCAATATCGACTATCCTCCTTAAGCATTACCATAAGAGTACTTCATCATTGCAAAATGTTCACTATGAGCTATAATTACTGCTCAAAGGACAAGTTCATCATTACATCCCCACTAAAATACTAGCAATTCTATAAATCATCCATCTCTTCATTAGTTATAAATTAATACCCTTTTATGTCAAACTCATGTCTTTTAAGATGAGATAATAATTCGGTACCACTAGGCTAACCACTTTGGTGGTAAGACCATCTTCATTTTTATTTCAACTGGATTGAGGGTTTATAATTCCCTAATACTTGCATAAATAAAAAAATATTTTATTTTTTAACTTCCATATGAAAAGTCACACGACTTGCTATAATTGAAGCTTTAAATTAGAGTAGATAAACATTGGAAAGCATTTGTCTATCTTTCCATATTATTTTTTTACTATTCTCTTTGAGCGTTACCATAAGAATACTCTCTTATTGTAAAATATTCGATTTGAGTTATAACGATTTCATAAAGGATGAGTTCATCACTACATCCTCACCAAAGTGTTAACAGTTCTATGAATCCTCCATCCTTTCATTGCCATAAATTGATACCCCACTTACGCCAAACCAATGTCTCTAAGATAAAATAATAATCTAGTAGCACTAAGGTAACCACCTTGGTAGTAAGAGCATCTTTATTTTTATTTCAACTGGATGGAGGATCTATAATTCTCTAACACTTGCATAAATAAAAAAATATTATTTTTTGACTTCCATATGAAAGTCATATGACTTGCTATAACTAAAGCTTTAATTAGAGTAGATAAATATTGGAAAACATTTGTCTATCTTTCCACATCACAACCAATACAATTCAAAGTCAAATTGTTAGATTGTAATGCAAATTGCACACATAAAAATGATTTTGATATAAAATTTTGTAACAAATATGCATAAAATTATAAATACTTGTTTGTGTGGTAAATTTTAACAAGATATAATGACAGATCACATATAACCATCTAGTTTCAGCACATGATATGTTTTGAAAAATAGAGTAAAATTTGTAAAAGAAAGATAAACTATGATCTACATAAAACCATATCCAAACCAATGCAATAATAAAGGTTATAACTTATAACTTTAAACCTATCAAAAGTATAAGCTAAACCAAATTTTCAACTTTTCAATTAAATAAATTATTAGACCTAAAATAAGATTTTCCAATTGTTTGATTTGTCATAACTTTTCAATTTTATATGTCAACTCAAATCAAGGTACCTTATATAGCTTCAATTTAACTATAAGCATGACACATAAATAAATAAACAATATATAACTTGAATCCCAAAATTGTGAAATTTTTAAGTAAAAGTTGACAATGTGATGATAGCAAAGGATATATAAATTTAGGAAATAAAAAGTAAAACCCATAAAGTTTAAATTGAAAGAGTTTCATACCAATAATGTATTATAAAAATAAGTGTAAAATAGTAGAAAAATAAAAGAAAAGAATAGAACAAAAGGAGGAGTTTATCTCATTTTTATATAACATCAATGCACTCATTAATCAATATCACTAATTGATAAGTATATAATTAATACTTATTACTAATTGATTACAATTAGAAATGAGATAAATCTTAATTACAATAATTAATTAATAAATCAAATATATTTATATAAACATTCACAAAGATAAATATTTATAATAAATTTAGAATTTTTAAACATTTTAAATTTTGGTAATTGCTATAAATTTAACGATAAGAAAATGCATCATTACATAAAGATCGTTATTTATTTTAAATGTGAAATACTTCATTGTGAATTTTTTTTTTTTTTTTGGAAACTTAAAATGAAACCCAAACTTCTCAATCCTATTTAGGTGTTACTATAGATTAAACAATTAATTTAAGCAAAGTAATATTTACGTAAAATATTTTATCGTTATTTACATTTTATTTTACCACTAGATTGGCTAGTTTACAAAATGTGTACAATAAAATTATTTTATCATTATATACATTAGTCTATTTCAGAAATTACATTTTATCACGATTAATTCCAAACCTAACTGATTTTATCACCTTATAGCCTAACAATTGATTTAATTTTAACATCCCTAATTTAAATATTTGTAAAAGTCACATTATAATTTATCGTAAATAAAATAATTGTAAATAAAACCAAATATAATCACATCATTTATAATTATTTTATTTTAAATAAAAAAAGGGTACAATTTTAATAACTCCGAAAGATTGGAAGTGGGCAGTTACTTTTTTAATTATTTATATTTAATTTCCCCGGTTTTATATATCTTTTTAGTGGATAGTTATTTTTTTACTTATATTTTTTCAGGAAACAAAGTGGACACCAGGAGTTTGCGGTCTCTTTATATAGTAGTATAGATGAGTTACAAAATTATGTACAAGAAAAAAATGTAATAAATCAACAAACAACAATATTTTAACTTCCAAGTTTTCAAAAAAGTTCTTGGTAGTAAAATCTAACCACTTCAAACTTTTAAGAGCGTATCTTGCAGTTTTGTCATCTGATTATAATGGTCTCCTTGTAACCTGTTCATCATATAACAATTGAATATTACATAAATGTAGATTGACAAGCAAGCTAGCAAATTTCACTCCCCAGTTCCAAGCAACATACAAAGTCATACTGCTTTCGAAGCAAAAGGATCACCGGTAAATACCATGTCAGACATATAAAAATAAAATTGAGTGTGACTGGAAAGACAGGCAGCCCAGGTAGAAAATTATAAATTTCATCTTACAACAGTAAAAACAGATATCGAGCTAATTATATTAGCGGCAAAAAGTGCCTCTGATTTTCCTCACTTGGTGGCCTGTGCAATTATATTGCTTATGGAATTTGCTTCTTCCTTTGCAGTCTCCACCAATGAATCCTGAAACCCAATACATTCAATTATGAATCCAAAATTTTTGAACAAAGAAACAGCCCCCCAAAAAGTTCGAAATCATTCTATACCTGTGCAGCAATCAACCTCGCTACAGTTTTCTTGCTAGACTCTTGAAGCTCACCAGCAATTAGTAGTTCATCTAGTATATAGTAGGCCTTCCGCGGTGCACAAATAAAAGAACCAATCAGAAAGGACCTTATTTCACATAAAAAATGGCAGTTGATATCTAAATTCCATCCAGAATTAATTCATCTTGCATTGAATTATATACACCAATAACAGGTGAAAGGAAAACGTGTAGACATCCTTCTGACTTTTGGAACATAAATAATGGAGGGACAAACCTTGTGGAAATTGAAGATTAAGTCCAGCTCACAGACCTAAAATTGTGCACAACATGAAGTGAACATTGTCAATTATAACAAAGACATAAGCACTTTCCTCGAAGATTGCAAATATATCTGTTTGTTATACGACTAAGCCTTTGAAAATAAAAGCTTATGGGATCTTACACTGCCAAAGTACCGATCAAGGATCTCCACAAAATGATGAATTATTTCAAGAATTTCCAATTCGTTGTCATCTGGATCTATGCACATGCAAAAATAGAGACTAGCATATCTGCACCAGATATTCATTACAACTAAATAAAATAACACCAAGCAACAAGAAGTGAGCCTTGCCAATGAGTTGCTATATAAGACAAAACAACCATAACATCATTGTTTAAGTACCTTTTATAAACAACTTTGTATCCTCTCCATTCAACAAAATTACAAAGCTTTGGAGCACGGTTAAGAATCACTCCACTGAGTTCACGAATGACCTTTGCAAAAATAAATTCCCAGTAAACAGATATAGAAAGGATGGATCACATCATTAAATGTAGTCTTAATTATGCCATTACTCGTGCAAAAATAAAATGCAAGTAACAAAAAGTGGAGAAAGAAACCCTGTGAAATGATAAGTGCATAAATACAGTAATAGGAACCACAGAACTTAGCAATCTATTAAGATTATGAACCAAATAAGCAATGAGAGAGACATACCTTTGTTCTTTCCTTCTGTGAATAAGGTGAGTACCATTTTGTCAGTCTCACCTTCCCTTGACGACTAATAAGCAACACAAAGTGGATCTAGATTTAAGTACAGGAATAAAGGATGTTAACATTGGAAACACAGGAAGAACATTCATGGAATGAAATCAAGCAGGCATCAACCCCACTCCCCTCCCCTGAAGTAGATAAGAAAGAATGAAAGAAAGCAAAGCAAAAATAGATAGTTCAAACCATAGAAAGTGGTACACTTGGAACATGGTTTGTGACTTTCTTATTCTGCATATGTTTGGGGTTGGGTTAGTTGATATGCTAGATCATACATTTTTCTTTTTGTCATAGTTTTTATTGTCCAATTCCATAATTAGTTGGGCCACAATATATTAAGTTCAGTTGCCTCTGATCTCTTGGATTTTTTTAAATATAGATGAGTTGTTTAAATGCACTTGTTCACCTCCCCTGCCTCATGTTCTTCTTCCATTTGCTCTGCCTAAACAGAAAGCAACCTATGTGTGGACAAACATGTAAAAAAGACATCTCAAACCAACAGAATCAAGATTTGAGCTTGGATCAATCAAACGGATCTTAACTTCTTTCTCAAACACCCATTTCTCCTCTTCCAACCATGGCACCTCTTCAGATGTTGCAGTTTAATCAGGTTTGACGTTCTGGACAAATTACGACTTGGCATGAACAAACCAGAGCAATCTAAATTACAGAATGACTTGGCATGAACAAACCAGATTGTGGTGCAGAGGTAGAATGAATGAATTTGGTAACCACGGTTCAAATTAAGGGGATAATCAATAGTTTATCTATATCATGTATTACAGAATCTTAATTAAATACAGAAAGAGATCATTTCGTCATAAGTAACCTGCAATATGATAGTGCAGGCACACGAGATATTTTTACATACACATTACATGCTATACTAAGTGGCTTATGAAATGACATAGGTTAGGAAAACCAAAAAGTTAGTAGGTTATTTTTTTTTTTTTAAGTCATCTTTTAATTGATTTAGTGTAGTATCTGAATTGCATGGAAGAATTTCTCTATAAACAACACACACTGATCCAAACATTTTGCCAAGCTATCAACAAATAAAAGATTAACGTGGTTGCATAAGTCATCAACAAGCGATAACATTACTCTCCTGTATCTGTTAACAAAGAAACCAAGATGCTTAACATCTAGATATATCTAATTTTTCACCGTTCCAGGTCCAGTGAAGTTGTAATCCCTCTGCCCATAAAGTTGCAGATATCAAAACAATTGGAAAAATGTTTGAGAACTCAAAAGAACCATGAATACAACCCCGATCTAGAACTTAATCCATTCCTGCTGGCAGATACACTTATTAACTTCCAATATTTTTGGGGGAATTTTGTATAAAACCTAACCTGAATGAATTATACCACGTAGCCATAGAATATCAAATCCATCCAATGTCCACATGAAGCAAATATAATGGCCAAATCCAACGAAGGGTTGCCATCAACGATCATTAGATGGAAAAAAAAAAAAGTTTCTACAGCTAGAAGTGAGATTAAACATCGACAATTCATTATGCTTACTGGAACTAGACCAAAAGAACGTATAGCGTCTGAACACATATGCATACCAGAAAAAATTAAAATTTGTTACTGAAATCATGATTATGAAGTCCAATTTGCCTATGGGATCTCAAACCAAAACTGGGAAAAACTTACCATTTGATCTGCGTTTAGCGGAACTAGATGAAAGATCAGAACTCCAAAGGCCTTGATTTGGACGATTGAGGTTTCACGAACTCCTCTGTTCGCTTGTCGGAAACCTTCACAGAACGAATCGGAGAAGTTGTTCGGGTCTCCAAGTGCGAACGCGGATTTTGATTTTTCAAAAATATGAAATTTGCCCCTTGGTCTCTGATATTTATTAATTGCACGTATATGCTCCGACAGGAGAAATTTTTTGGGTGCATTTTTATGACCTCTCCTGAAGTTTAAGTGAAAATGACTCACTTCCCCCCTATTTTTTAAATTTCCTCAAACCTCCCAATTTATTCCTTGAACGTTAACTCCGTTTGTAATATTTTAGATAAAGCATTTACTAAATAATAGAAAATTTAAAATTTTGGATGAAATATACTTTCCTAAATACACTCTCCTTCCTTCATTTTTTATTTTGATAAAAAATTTTCTAAAAAATTGGCAATTACACTTAGGGATAATAAAAAAAAATGAATTTCAAATTTTGCTATGCGGATTTTTCCCCGTAAGATATGGATTTGATATAAATTTTTGTCCCATGGGGTAAGTTTTTAACCCGAAACAATTATGCGAAGTAAGGCAATATTGTCCCGCGATACTCCAATTTGCTTCAAAATAATAAATTATTTTTTTAATGTTATACTTAAAAATATATATTATTATAAATTCATTTTACTAATTTCACAATTAAAAATATTTATATTAATTATTTTCTTTTAAATTTAAGATTACGTGTGACTTTAAACTAATATTATTATATTATCTTAAATATTAAATATTAATTATATATGTATTTAAAATTCATAAATTTTAAATTTTTTTCAATTTTTAAAAGTTTTTTGAATTTATTCACAGATTATTAGTGCCCTGTGGATTATAAGGACGAGGCACTAACTTGCCACAAGATCAGGGATGGGGCAATATACCATCAATATGTCATTCTCCTGTTCCATTATCGTTCCTAATTACACTCCTTTCTTCCAAGAGAGTTTTTTCATTAGTTAATTTAATGAAAGTTAGTTGGCAAGTGGAAAAATATTTTTTTAGACAAAAATGCCTTTTCCACCATCTTGGATTTGCCAAAAAAAAAAAAGAGCATGCTTTTGGGGTGTAGAAAGTTTCTATTTTTTAATAAGTCAAAAAAGCAACAAGTTAAGATAATATAGAAGTTTTTGCAGTAAAGTATATATACCATCTCTTTTTCAATAGGTTTATAGCATGCAAATAAATTATTATATATTAATAATATTATATATATTAGAAATGAGATTTAAAATTGAATTTTAAATGTAAATTTAAGATTGTCATTAAATAAAACTTAATATAATATATATTAAAAATTTAAAACTTAATTTTAAAGATAATTATATACATAATTTTATAAAAATCAATACAACCTTAAAAAATACAAAATTTTAACTTTAAATCTATAAAATATTTATAATGTGCTATTATCTATATATCCAAATACATTATCTAATCCAATTAACTGCATCCTTAATTAAATCTTCTAATGACTTCTCAAATACATTTAATTAAGGATGATAAGTTTTTGACATGAACGATAACTCAACATAAATATAAAATTTTCATATGAGTTTAAATTGAATTTACACAAATTTAGGTTGTAAGCAAGTTAATTTATGTAACATAAATAATAAATATGTTGGTTATGATGGTAAATGGACTGACATATCAATATGTTTAAAATTTTATATTAAAATTTTAAAATATTATTAAAAAAATTATTAATAATTAAATTATAAATAATTATATATAACAAAAAATATAAAATTAATATTTTAATAAAATGATAATAAAAAATTTAAAAATATTTTACCAATGATTAAATTTTTTATGAAAAATAATGAGTATTTAAATTTAATAAATGAGTTTACAATATCAAATTTTCTAATTAAAATGATTAAATAGATTAAATGGATTGAATTAACATTAATAAGTATTTTAAAAAATGATATACTGAAAATCATCAAAGAAAATAATATATTCTTTCTAAAACCATTAAAATTATATGCTCAAGGAATTTACTAAAATCAAATAAATATATTATTATAAATAAATTCTTTCCTTTAAATTAACAAATTATCATAATTAATTTGATTTTAAAGCATTAAACAGCCTAAAAAGGGAAAATAAATTTTCTTTAATATTAATCAAACATGTAATTAATATAAAAAGAGGAAATAAGCATCTAGGTATTAATTGTTTAAGTGAAGTAACCATACTTAATAATAACCACAACATAATTATTTTCATCAAACACATCTTTTTTTTTCCTTTTCTTTGTCCTTTTTGCTTTCATCTTCCCACCAAAGCTTTCTTTTGCATTCCTTTCCCCTCCTCACTCTCTCTCTCTTTCTCTTCTCCTTTTTTCTTCTTTACTATTAACCTCTTTTTGTACTCTAGCACCATTTTCTTCCATCCTTCCCCTTCTCTTTCTCTCTCTCTCTTTCTC
This sequence comes from Sindora glabra, assembly GCA_020226215.1. Taxonomy (NCBI): domain Eukaryota; kingdom Viridiplantae; phylum Streptophyta; class Magnoliopsida; order Fabales; family Fabaceae; genus Sindora; species Sindora glabra. The sequence continues at coordinate 67,034,654 of CM035227.1, forward strand.
TCTCCCCCTTTTAGATATTGCCATCTTTGATCAACCCTCGATAAAGTATCCTTATCATGCTTAGATGGTAAGTACCAAAAGCATTAGTGATAAATCAAGATAATTGAAGACGTTGTAGATCAGCCCCAGGAATCTATAGATTTCTTCTTTTATTGTGTTTGTTGAATTCTTATAATGAAACTTAGATCTTTAGTTCCACCATTACAAACCAAGAAGTGGCAACAAAGATTATAGGTCTTACACATACAAAGATTCATGAATTTCTTTATTATTATGTTTGTTAAGTTTTACTAATTAAAAACATAAAATTTTTTTATTAGCAAACACATAAACTAAGGGAGAGATAACTCATTGAGAGAGAGATACGAGGGAATTTTATCCATTAAAACATAAATTTAACCCTATTTATAAAAGTTTGCTTCAAGGGAGGTTTAGCCCAAAAATAAAAAATGAGGAAAGGGTAATGTATTTGATCCAAACTCCAAGTAAGGTGAATGTACTTTACCCTAAAATTTTATATTGAAAAGGGATAATTTTACTTAGTTTTCATATAAGAGGAATGATAATCAATATGATATTTTAAGAGTAAATATGAAATTTACAAAATAATATCTATTTTAATTGAATTTAAAATGCCAAATTTAATAACGTAAATTCTTCATTAATAATATTTAAGTAATTCATAAGTTCTATCTATTTATTATTAAACAAAATATTTTAGTATATAAAATTTAAATTTCTTGGTAATTAAATTACTAATTGCACTTACCAAATCCAAACATAACATTAGGTAAATTGTTAGAATACAATTTTTTTATGTAAATAATTGTTAATGTTTATACATTTATTTCAACTAATCAATAGTTATCAATTAAAAAGAATAATGTATTATAATATTTTTTTACATAAATTTGTTATAATTCATTATAATATTTTTATACGAATGCCTAATATCACTTAATTAAATCAATAATTTCAAAAGTTTTGGGTAAATTACACAGAATCCTCATGAACTTTTTTCATTGTGTGATTTATCCCCTATATTATTAAAATGTGCTTATCACCTATCTTTACTAAATTAATGGTGCAAAGAACCTTCTCCGTCAACTTTCTATTTGATATTCTAACAAAATTTCCACATATGTAAAAATTTTCTCTTAAAACTCCATCATCTTTCATTGTTTTGCATTTTATTTTATAAGTTTGTAAAATCTACATTTCATTTTACTAGTCTCTCGAATATATATAAATTTTATTAGTCAAATTTAAAAGTTTGATTATTAAGAAGTGTCCAATAAATATAAGTTTTATTATTCTAATTCTCACTTTTCTAACTCATATTATGATGATGATTCTTTTTTTTTTCCTTATATGGTTATTATAAATAAATTATGATTCAAATTGATAGGATGTATTAAAATCTCATAATGTCCTTAAGATTTATAGCTTGAATTTTTTTCTAATAAACTAAATATGAAAGTAAATCAATTAATTATTTTTGAGCATTTAACCAATATAAGTGTACCATCATTCAATTAGTTAGAAACTTTAGTATGAAAATTGGTTGTATATTTTTATTGTAGAGCCTTCAAATTATTGTTTAAATTTTAAGACGAGGATCAAATTGTTAGGACATAATTAGTTATGTAAGTAGAAAAAATATGAAGCATTACTGGAAGAAAATTAGCAAGGGAAGACACAATTTAATTTAAAGTAGTACTCAATCCAACGAAAAAAAGTTCTAGTCATTTAATTATTTTTCCAAGTGAATAATAATGGTATTAATACAAATTATTTAAATATTTTTAAATTAATATTTTTATAAGATGGTAAATGAACATGATAATTTTAAAAATCATTTTATAATTGATATTTGATAGACGAGAAATGTTGAAGGCCATTTTAAAATTAGGATATCAATTTCTTTTGATATATGAGAGAAATTGTTGCATATATGGATATTTTGTTAGGGTTTCAAATTGAAAGTTAATGGAGATGGGTTCTTTGCACCATTAATTAAGTAAAAGTAAGTGAAAAGTACATTTAAATAATATATAAGATAAGTCACACATAAGAGAAAGTTTAGGAGATTTTGTGTAATTTATTTATTTTTTTAATGTAATATCATAATTTTTCAACCTAATCAAATTTATTATCATTCTAATTCTCAAATCCCATCAAGTGAGTGAATGAATGTCAATTTTAATTTCTAAAGTTAATTAAAGGAAAACTAATAATATTTTAAAATTTTAATCCTATCCATTTTTTATTAATAAACTTTATATTTGAGTGTGTTTGATAACTTTAAATTTAAAATAATTTCATAGTAATACAAAGTTATTATTTCTTTTTATGTATGATTAAAATAAATATTTATATTTCATTATAATTATTAAAGAAATATAAACTCATTATAACTAAATGTAAACTTTTTTTTAAATATATTTAAATTACTTAATAATTAAATTATTAAGGTAAAATAATATAAATTGCCTACTTTGATATATCCATCTATCCATAGTACATACATACATTCTATTACACGCCTTTACAAATTTTAAAATATTTTTGTGTAAAAATAATAAATTAATATAAAGAAATAAGGGGTGAAATTTTGTATAAGAAATAATTAATTATTTTAATGAAATTAAACTAAGAATTTTATGTGAAATAGTTGTGACAAAAGGGATAAAGTGGAATGTTTAAAGGTCAAGTGTGTTTAGGATTAAATAATTGAGTGTGAATGAGATTTAAAGAACATTTTTAATTTTGCCCTTAGCCCATTTTCCTTTTTTATTTCCTATTTAGCCACCCTTTACATTTTTCCCTAAAACAAAATTCCACCCTCTTTACCATTTTCTTCTTCCTCTCATCTTAGCAAGCAAAGGAAAGCATCAACCTTGATCAATCTTTCTAACTCTTTAATCTAATCAAGGTAAGAATTCCTGGACTCTAATCTATGTTAAGCCTTTTGCTTACTTTCTTTTGGATTTTGATAGGCTAAAAGATTAGTTCAAAAGGAGAATTTTTTAGCCTTAACTTAGTATTAGTGTGTGTATCCTAGGAATCAATTATAAGATGATTATAATAACACATAATGTATCATATTTTATTTTAGGCAATACAATTATTATATTTTATTTCATTTTAATATTTGTACAATTTATAACTTAATATAATAATTATCATTGGAATAATTTTACACTATTCCTAAAATGTCTCTAATATATTATTATTACAAAAAAGATAGCAATAGTACATTGAAATTAATATGTATCATGACTAATGATTATGAATCATGGATATGTAATATTAAGTCAATACATAAGTATATTATTAATGAACAGATGTACTAGACTGACCCATTATGAAAATACTGTATGGATTATTATATGTCATTAGTTATTCTCATATAATTATATTGTATATAGTCTTTTAACTTGAAGTTACAATGGTTCCCTACATAAGGAGTCACACACTTTGATGCCATCTTATGTCACTTTTAATCAAGATATCATGTAGGATATTAATTAGGTGTGTCATGAATTATGTAGAAGGATATAAGTGATGTAGATAAGATTTTGCTCATCCTGCATAAAATGAATGATATCCTTGGACCGCTTAATTGAGAAAGATTAAGAAATACATGGTCGTACTCAAATGGGTCAATATGTAATATTAATAATTTATTTAAGGTAATCTACTTGGTATTAAAAAATATAGATTGAACATTGATGAGGATAACACATTCTCTACCTCTAGTTCAATTTAGATATTGTTGCAAAAGAAACTGTGTTACAAAGCGTTGTTCACACATTAGGTGGATATTAAATCATAGATATTTTTATTATTTGGGTGATAATAATGTATTGTTAGATATTGCTCACTGTCCATGGTTCATTATAGGTTATTACTAACGTAGTAAGAATTTATAGGATCATGTAAAAGAAGTAAGAATGAGACAATAATTAATTAGGTTTTAGTTAGATTAAAATCCTATTAATTGAGCTTGTTATTTAGTACATATATATATTATCAAAGTAATAATATATTATTCATGTAATATATAATATATTATATGATTTATCTAATATTAAAGTAATATCATATAATTATATCATTTGATATTAGATAATTATATTATAGGATAATGTTATTATTTAATAATATTTAATTATTAATATTAAGGTAATATTAGATAATTAATCGATAAGCCTTATCTCTCCTCACTTTCACCATGATAAAAATAAGATATTAGTGGTTGAATGAAATTAAAAGAGTGTAAGCAATTTCCTGGTGAGACTAAGAAAGTGTCATGCCTTAATTCTATAAAAAGGGCATGAAGGAGTTACTTTACTGATGGAATAAAACTACGATAAAAAAATTGTGAGAGAGACATTTCCTAATAGATTTGTGGACATCGAGAATTCATCGTTTACTCAATGTGGATATCATAGAGGCACTATCACTTGATTATGATTGCGATTTGTGATTCGTGATTTATACTCTAAGAAGCAATTCTAATCCTTGTAGACAATTATTGGCCTATGTCCCTGTGTATTAATTATAGGAAGGTTTTTATGATATCCCAATTAAAATTAAAAATTTATAAAAATTTTGATACTTGAGAATGGTTATTTATTTATTTAATTAATGTTGATTTTAAATTTATTTTTATATTAAAGGTTTTGAAATATTGAAAATAATATTCATGATAATATTCGAGATTTATTTATTATTCATGGTTATTATAAATTTGTGATTAGTTTAAAATAATTTTTATAGAAAATTTTCTATAAGTTGAAATTACTTATGAAATATATATTTGTATTAAATAAATTATTTGGAGGATTTTAGAGGTTTGAAGTGTTTATTTTGAGACTTTCAAATTTATCAAATTTTCATAAAAAATAAAAAATATGTTTTTCATATAAGGGGAGAAAAGAATATATAATAATTAAGATTTTAAATAAAATATATTTTATAAAAATAAGCTTTGAAAGTACGTGAGTAGTTGAGATTTCATAAAAAAAAATCTATGTAATAGGTGCGAGATGTGTGGAATCAGTACCCTAACTTGGAATTTTAATATTGGCTGTTTTGTTTTTCTTGAAAATAAGAACTTCCTCTCTTTATTTCGTAGAAACAAATTTAGTCTTTTTTCCCTTTTTATTAATTTTGGGGGGACTTCTAAGTTACCCTTACCCTTCATTGACAACATTAAAAATAAGATTTCATTTTATTTTTAAATAAATTCTTTTAGAAAATGATATTTGACTTTAAATATAAAAAGATTTCATTTCATTTCATTTTATTAATAATTTTTATTTTAATTATATTTGTACCATTATGAAATCCATCCAATTTCACTAGAATTTCATTAGAATTCATTCATTTGATCAAAAAATATTTTATATAAAAATTTTATCCTCTTTCTAATATTATATTTATCATAATACTATTAAAATTTATTTTTAATTAAATTTTATATATTTTTTAATACATTCTAAATAAAATAATTGATTTACAAATAAATTGAAATTATTATTTTTAATAAAATATACAAATAATAGAATTCATTTATAAATCAATTAAAATCATTTCAATTGAAATAAAATGAAATCAATTCTAAAAAAATTACATATCAAACAAAATATTAGAGATTTAATATCCGAAATAATATGATAAAATACAGATCATTAAATAAATTATTAAATTATTATTAAAATTTTTAATAATTTAACCTAAATATTTTAGTGCACCACCCTTCACGTCAAGTCCTCGTAAGAAGCACCTAATTTCGGACAGCATGTTATCTTTATTTCCAAAATTTTTATTTACTTTTCCTCACCACTGCACGTTTTCTCTAGTTTCCATGTCTTATCTCCCTTCTTATTTATATATATTTTGTCTTCTTCCCTGACGCACAACAGTAGCACATAGTACAGCTTTTCTCTCTCTCGCCGGTGGCCTCACTATTGCCCTTTTTCTCTGCTTCGGCCAGCGTCACACGCACACCCCCCCGAGTCTCTCTCTTCTCCCTTCAACTTCTTTCTTTCTTCCTGCTGGCTTCCCCTTCGGTGATCGGCGTCCACCCTTGCCGGAGCACCGCTACGTGATTATCTCCCTTTTTCCTCTAACTTCATTCGTTGGTTGCGGGTGGAGCTGATGGGAACCATGCGAGATCGGGACCAACTCCCCTATCGCCGTCCCTGTCCATCGTAGGCCAACTTCCAGCCTGTGTTGCGCCTCCTGTCGAGCAAAGCAGCACCACCATGGCCAGGAGAGTAATAGGGCGGAGCTAAGCGGGAGCACTGTAGCGCATTGGAGTTCCCTTATTCTCCGACCGTCCTCCATGATGCTGCCACCGGTGAAGCTCCGACGGGGTAAACTTACTGAGATAAGTTTGGGTTGTATTATGAAATCTTATATTTTTTTATGTTGAATACTTGAATTAGAAAGACCCATTTTAAGTATATATGAATGTATGATAAAGAAACAATAAATAATATAAAATATAAATTTTTACGCGACAAGGTATTAAAATAGAATGATCAAAATGTAAATAGAATAACTTGTTTTATGATAATGGGAAACTCACGTAACAATCAAAGAAATCCTTTTTGTGGATATTTGACTTGGATGTAGATTCTATATTAATGTATAATGTGATAATATAGATATTTATTTATTAGTTTGGGATTTATACTTATGATTAGAGATCGGTGATTAGAAATTGATGTTTATATATTGTTCTTGGATAAATTCCTGAAAGGTTATAACATTAATGTTTAGTCAAGCTACTCATATTGAGTTGTGGTACAATTTAATTATGTATTTGAATTAGAATCGAATTTAAGTGATAATTAGAATCTTTTTGGAAAAATTTTATTTTGGGAAAAAGCATATTTTATATACATTTTTAACTTTTATATTTGAAATATAAAGCTTATTCCAAGCATATTTTGAATATTGAATATATTTTTTAAAATTTTGAAAATAAGTATATGGTTGGCTTAAAGGAAATTATTAGAGTTCCCTAGAATTTTAAATAGTATTATGTTGATAAAGTGAACTCATATTAAGAAAATCTCAAAATGTGATTTCTAATCATTTTAATTATTAAAATAATAAATGAGGAAATATATAGAAGGAATTAAAGAAATCTTTAGGAGGAAATATATATGGTCATTTTATTTATATAATTAATATTGTAAAATGTTGAATAGGAACAAGGGAAAAGATGCTTGCAAGTATTTTAGGATTTTCTAAAAGGCAAAAGACACTCATGGATATATTGGGACCTCATTAAGTAGATGAACAATCTTGTCAAGTGAGTATATATCTCATCATTATTTTTATTTTAATAAAATAATAATTTAAATATAATGAATTATATTCTTCCTATTAATAGTACATATTTCATATTCACATTCATATCTATATTTATATATAAACTCAATTCTTAAGTCATTAGCTACTAAGTGATTAATAGTTGATCAGAATGTGCAGAGAAACACGATGTTACTAATGATCACTGAATGTTGATAGTTAAACTATTTTTCACTTATATATTAAAAATAATAGTATGAAATATGATCTAAGAGTTAAGCTTTCATGTATACATTATCTATATATTTTACTATAGTTGGCATTGAAAATTTTAAACTATGTTAAAGCGATGATATTGGGAATTGCAAGTTGTATTGGAATGATACATTGAAAACTGGATAGAAAAATTCTCAACTAATAATTGTAAAGGATATAAGATGGAATTCGAGAGTCAAATGGAAAATTCCTAACAAATGGTTAAGAAAAGTGTAGACTTGATATCGAAATAAAAGACCAGTTACATATATGTTGGCTATAACTAAGTGTGTGATTTGATATGATATTAGAATCTTGTGTTTGGATGTCACTGTTTAATTTGATTGTAAAGAAATAATGTGACTATGATGATTGTTTGTATTTAATCCTTAATAGCTAATTATGAAAATGATGATCACCCGGAATGGGTGATAGGTGATTAATTGAGTTTACGATAGTGTTGCAAGATATGGAATCTAAGTTGTTTGTAGGTGAAATTCCAATATAAGGCTGATTGTGCATATTATAGAGATCTAAAAAAATAAGCTTGCTAATATGATTAATTTATGATTATTATAAATAATTGATTACTTGTAAAACGTGGTAGATATATATTTATTGAGTTCCTAAAATTCACTCTATTTTATTTTTATTGTTTTTAGGTTAGGACATTTATTTAAGTTATAATGTATGGAGAATTAAAGATCTCCTAGATATATATTTATTGAGTTCCTAAAATTCACTCTATTTTATTTTTATTGTTTTTAGGTTAGGACATTTATTTAAGTTATAATGTATGGAGAATTAAAGATCTCCTAAATTGGAAGATTTGACAGTTGAAAATAGAAATTTATTGATTTATGTGGTGTTAACTTGTTAAATATGTATAAATGAGTTTGTATAGTGTTGTGAGAATGTTGATTGCTATCGTATCTGAAAACAATTATAGGTTTCGTAACTATAGGGTATATGACTTTTGAGAAGTGTTTAAAAATGAGAAAGATTTTATCTATTTTTTTGTAAAATTTTAAAGTGAATTCTTTAAGTCTCCTTGAAATTTGAAAATTCTTATTAGATAAAACCAGTGAAATTGTTAAGGCTTGTAAAAATTGATAACGAGATTTACGTTAGTCACGATCAGGACAGGTCGTGATAGTTTCATAAATTTTTTTGAAGATTCATTGTGCTTAAATATATGTGAAATCCAACACTTAGATCTTTGGTATTTTGGATGAATAAGACCAAGTAAAGTTTGATTTCCTTCTCTTATCATTTCTTCCATGCAAAGTGAGTAAATATTCTAACTTAACTTTTGTGGTTTTGATTGAAATTTTAGTTAGAATGAGATTTACTATGTTTCTATGATTCTTTAAGAAATGTATTAATTTGTAAGTTTTGATTTGAAATATTTATTGGTTCTAGTTTGTATAATGTTGTAGATGCAATTTATATGATAATTAGATTATGTATTGTGTATTATGGTTTGCAAAGAGAAATTTTGGTGAAAGAATCTTAAATGACCAATGAAATCTTACAAAAAAAAAAGAAGGTATAATTGCTTATGTCTCTAAGGTATGATTTCTGAGCAGGAATAATTGATTATATAATGATTTATACCTTTTAGGATTTGTTCTTTGGTAATTCAATTGATTACATAATTAATTATGCTTGAAAGCTTTACTTTTGTGAAGGTATGATTGATTTACATAATTTATTATATGCTTATAAGTTTTGCCTTTAAACTTTTATAATCAATTATACATTATGTATTTTTTATTATATTTGTCACTAAAGTGTTCAAGTGTGTAATTTGTATTATGATGTTAATATGAGTTATAGTATATTAAATAATGTTGAATGTACAATGTGAAACAATCATAACTTGAATTCGATTGTGAGCAGTGTGGATCTCACTAACTTTAATACTAATAACTATAAATATATCCAATAGAAACTTCTTTATTTTTATGGTGACTCAAATTATATTTCAATTTTGTATATAAATGGATAGATTCTCCTCATTTTTTGGATGCTTTTAAATGGCTACACACCTTAAAGCCTTACTCTCTTGAAGGCATAATTAATTATATAATTAATTATATGCTTGTAAGTTTTGCCTATAAACTTCTATAATTAATTATAAACCTTATTTTTTTATTATATTTGTTCTTAAAGTGTTTAGATGTGTAATTTGTACTATAATGTTAGTACGAGCTATAGTATATTAAATGATGTTGAATGTACAATGTAATGTTATCATGACCTGAACTTGATCCGTGAATAATGTGGATCTTGTTATTTAGTTTTCACTAACCTTAATACTAACCATTATAAATATGGCAAATGGAAACTTTTTTATTTTTGTGGTGACTTAAATTATATTTTAAATTTATAAATAAATGGATAAAGTTTCCCTATTTCTTTTAATACTTTCCAAAGGTCACACGTTTTAAATTATACAACTTGTAATTTTACAAATACAACACTAAAAATTACACAACAATTAAATAGTTTTGACATTTAAATTATATAGATGTTGTTCAATCTCTTTTTTCTAATCCAACTATTACAATCTCCTAATAAAGTAGTCCTTAATTCTCTATAAATATAGCAAGGATCTTAGGTACTCATTTCAACTTAAAAACATTAGAAATAAAAGAAATAAATTACAAGAATTTAGAGATTATATATTTACCAATCAACTATTTATTTCAAATAACGAAAATAATTAAATGTTGATTAAATAATAAAGATAAAAAATAGCCACAAACTCCATTTTTGAATTTTTAGCTTTAGGTATCAAGTCTCTGAGTGATATATTCTTCTACACAGTTGAAATTTCCTATTTCACATCACAACCCATAATGGCTTTGTTTGCTTAATTTGCACAATACAATCATAATTTCACATATAACCCATTTTGGTTAGTCATAAAATTTTTAAGTAACCATCGAGGTTTAACCACATTCAGATCATTCTAGTCACATTCAACAAAAATGTCCAAGGATATTAGATTTTTTTTTCACAACACTATATGTAATAATTCATAGAAATTTGTATACATCTGTCTTTTAACTTTAGATCAACCTTATACCCTCCACAAACTTTCTAATCCTTTCCTTCCAAGGTTAATCTTATACTCTTCACAAGTTTTATAGTAGGAATTTTTCATCCAATATTTATAACATCATTCCCCATCATATTTATCAATTTCAAATACTAATAATAGATAATAGCACCCTAAACCCATTAGGCATGGTTAATTAACTTTCACAAAATACATATGCGCATTCATAATCTATTGTCCCATCAAACCTAAATATTACTAAGTAATACTAAGTAACAATGGTACTTTACATTTACCATAAGATTCCAATAATTGGTATGTGCATCAATATACAAATTATTTTATAGGTATTTTAGTAAGGTAAATAGTCATAAATATTGAGGTAAGATATATACTCATCAAGAAGTGCCTATTTAATGATTATAAGTAAAATATAAATTTTAAGGTAAGATATATACTCATCAAGAAGTGCCCATTCAATGATTGTATCAATATACCAATTATTTTATAGACATTCTAGTAAGGTAAATAATCACAAATATTGAGATAAGATATATACTCACTAAGAAGTGCCCATTTACTCTAAGGATTTCTTAGTGTTCTGCTTTTATCTCTCTTTTCTTTTTACTTCACAATTTACGATGATAATTTATAATTTTATGAGTATTCCTTATTTTCTTCCTAATTGTCTCAATTCTAAGTTCAAATCATGATATAATAGAACTCCATATTATCAACTCCTTATATTTTCTAATGTTAACTCTTAATTCAAATATGTCATTATTTAGAGATTTTCAAATCAAAACTATACAAATAGAAATATTAGAACTCAGAGATCTAAAAAAGCTCATTTTATATCATTTAATCATCTTAGATCATCACTTTTTATATTTTCAAATTTATTATAAAAAAATCAAAGATTTTCATAAATGAAGTTTTTTTTAATCAAAGTGTAAAATAATCAAAATATTAAGATCTTGTACTCTAAGAATGTTTTGTTTCTCTCATTTTATAAAACCATACATTTAATTTCTAATTCAAAGAAATCATATTTCACACAACTAAGGGTTTCTTAAATCAATCTTAATCAATAAAAATATTAGAGTTTCATGTTCTAGAAGGACTTTACATTGTTTTATATGGCTATGCAATTGTATTCTTATATTTTTACTTTCATTTAAATAAAATTAACAAATCACATTTCACACATTTAGGAATCTCTTGAATCATGTATGAGTCATTCCATATATTAGAATGTGATACTCCAATCACATTATTCTACCATTCTACATTATAAAAAAAAATCATACTTTCCTAAAAATATCATCCTATTTTTTAGTTATACAAAAAAATGGGTTTCCTAAATCAAATTCAACACCCAAAAATATTAAAATTAATGACATAGAAGGGCTTTAGTCATGTCATGAAATAATCCTATAGCATAAAAATACTATTTTTTGAAGTTACCATTAAAATCCTTAAATATATAATATGGGTTTTTCGATTTAAGCTAAAAACAATGAAAATATTAGAGCATTATACTCTAAAAAGACTCTAACTATATTGCTTTAACCAACCATACAATTATTTTCTATTAAATTTAACTATTCTTTAAGGAATCAAAAGGATTATATGTATTAAGGATTTTCTGAATCAAACTCCAAATGCAAAAAATGTTAGATTTTAATGATATAGATATATTCTAAATATACTAGGCTAACATTTTAAAGCATAAAATCCTTATTTTGTCAATGTTATACAAGTATCCAAAATAAGATAAAATAAGATTTTTTGAACCAAGTTCAAATCATCCAAAATATTGAGATGTGATACTATAAAAAGGGTTTAATAATATCATTCTAACATTCTATGGCACAAAAATATCATTTTTCATAAGCATAATCATCTATTCAAAAGTGTTTTTTTTTTAAATTAACTCAAAACATTGCAAATATTAAGGGATCTTTGAATAAAGGAACTCACCATGGTTGGGGGAAATTGTTGGTGTTAGTATTAGTAAGTAGCTTACTAGAAATGTAGCTCTAAATTTTCAACCTCATTGTTGCCACTAGCTACAAATTGGGACTTGTAGTGACTTGCACAATGTGCAATTGGCCAAAGAAAAGGAAAAGAGGTGATAGTAAGAGGTAGTAGCTGATAGTGCCGTAGGAGACAGTAAAGACTTGAGATAGGGAAAAGAGAATGAAGGAGGAGATGGAAAAAGAAAAAAAAGAGAAAAAAATGAGAGAGGAAGAGCTAGTAATAAGAAATGAAATGCGAGGTGAAGGAAATTGCCATGCATATTGGGTGAATCATAGGTTTACTTCTTCTTTAAATCTCAACCACTCATTTTAAATCCTTTTATAAAGAAATTATTATTCTCTAATTTTCAATGACTCTTTAGGTAATCCAATATTTTTAAGGATTCAAAAATAGATATCTTGAATCCCTTAAATTATAGAAATTAAATATTAAGACATACACAAATATTCTCGTCCACTAATTTGTTCATATATATTAAGTATTCTAATTTTTCTAATAAATTTAAATGCCTAAAATAAGCATTTTAAAATTTCCTAGATTTTAAGAGAGCAATTTATTAAATCGTAAATATATATATATATATATATATGTGTGTGTGTGTGTGTGTGTGTGTGTGTGTGTGTGTGTGTGTGTGTATTTATTCATATATACACCACCATCCTTTATATCCTAAATTTTTTTAAAATATTCTCAAAACTTTATAAACTTACAAATAAAAGTCATCATCCAAATTTAGTATGCATTTTTTTCCTAAAAAAAAAAATCTCACTGTTAACTTTGTGAGAGTCACTAACTTAATTATTCAATTAAATTCTAAAATAAAACCTTGGCCTAATAAACATGGTTTAACTATCCCCATCGATTAAAATAATTATATTAGAGCTTTTCAAATAATAAACCCTTATATATTATTCTAGGGTATTATAATTTTCCCCCTTAAAAGAATATGTCCTTGAATTCCAGAGGTACCAAACTAGGATGGAAACATACAATTCCTAATTGATAAAATAACCTCAAGTTTTAAATTGATCTTTTTATCCCTCACACCAATCCAAAGCAATGCCAATATAGAAAATTATATCATATACTACATTATCAATTATGATATAGTAACTTTATGGTAATTATAAGAGATATAATCCTTTAAAAATTTCAAATGAAGTTATTTTCCAAAAGTTAGATGGATGAATCACTTCATGACCCTAAAACACTGACTAACAAAATCATACTCATACTAATTCATTACCTTTTTATTCAAATTGACTTTAATCATCATATTTCAACCATATTTATCAAATTTTAGGACCTTGCTAAGGCTAAAATCTAAACTCAACTCTTTAATCTTGTATCCACATAACTTAAACATAATCATGTGAATTTTGATTCTTTGACAATTAGAATTTTTTTCCAATAAATCAATAAATTCAAGTCTACTTATTTGTCCATACACTAAGCACATCTAGATAGATCACATACATACATGCATCTTAAACATAACTTAGCATTTAACTAATTTGAAGGCCAAACTAACCCTAATTTTACATAATATGATGAAGGAGCATACCTTCCCCATACTAGCTAAAAAGATATCGATAAGGAGAAATTTGATGATCCATTATATGATTTTAAGCACATTCATTTTCTTAAATTCATTCCACACAATTCCAAACCACCACATATGTTCAACATTTAAACCAGAAGTAATTTACTAAGGAAATAGTTTACTTTTACAAATAAATTAAAAAGAGATTTAACATATTAACAAACAATAACCAATATACATAATAGAAAATCTATAGAGGTCTCAAAGAGATGCCTTAAAGTATATTAACATATATTTTGCTCATGATCAATGTTGGTAGCCACATTAACTTGAACCCAACTTGCCTAATTAGATTCGACAATTGGATTACTCTAGCCTATACACTATTAGGGATCTAGATCATACTTTGATACTAAATTTGTCACAACCTGAATCCAATCATGAATGGTATGTACTTGGTTTCTACCAGCCTCAACACTGACTACTATAAATATGCCCAACAAAAACTTTCCTATTTTTATGGTGACTTAAATTATGTTTTAAATTTGTAGAAAAATAGATAAATTTTTTCTTATTTTTTTGACACTCATCAAGGGTTGCACACCTTAATATACAACTTATAAATTTTATAGATATGACACAAAAATTACACATAACAATTAAAGAGTTTGATATTTATATTACATATACGCCATTCAATCCTTTTTTCTTAATCCAATATCATAATCTTCTAACAATGTGGTTTTTTATCTCTATAGATGTAGCAAGATCTAATGCACTTATTTTAACTTGAAAGCATTGGAAATAAATAGAATGAGTTATAACAACTCAATAAGCATATATCTAATCAATTATTCATTTCAAATAACTAAAATAATTAAATGCTAATTGAATAGTAAAGATAGAAAATAATCATAAACTCCATTTCTTGATTTTTGGCTCCAATACCAAGTTTTTAGGTCATATCACAATCCATAATAGCCTTATTTACTTAATTTACACAAAACAATCATAATTTCACACATGGCCCATTCTAAGTAGCCATCAAATTTTTAGGTAACTATTAAGGTTCAATCATATTCAAATCATTCTAGTCACATCAAATAGAAATGTCCAAGGACATTAGCTTTTAATTTCATAACACCATATATAATAATTCATAGAAATTTGCATACATTTACTTTTTAACTCCTAGGTCAATCTTATATCCTTCATAAGCTTTCAAACCTTGTCCTTCCAAGGTTTGTTTTATACCTTTCACAAGTTTTACATTAGGAATTTTTCATCTAGTATTTACAATATCATCCCCTATCATATTTATCAATTTCAATGTCGCTTGTGACATAATTTACAATATAATTTATACATTAGAGCTCAAGCTCTACATATCACAAGTTCAATCCACTCACAAGATAAAATATATAATTTAACAACCTATGCCATTCATAATTAACTAATAGTAGATAATAGACCCCTATGCCTACTAAGCATTGTTAATCAATATCCATATAATACATGTACATATTTATAGTCTATTATCCTATCAAATCTTAATACCATAAAGCAATATTAAGTAACAATGATACCTTGCCTCTATCACAAGGTCTCATAATGTAAACATAGGGCTAAAATACCAAATTACGCAAATTTTCAAAATAATTTACCGTTTTACGGTAGGTTGGAAACATATTACCAGAATACGCAGGGCGCCATTCAAATTGGCGCCCCTGGGGGTTGGAGGCGCCATTCAAAATGGCGCCCTCCCCCTTGGAGGCGCCATTTCAGGTGGCGCCCTCCATGCGGGAGGCGCCATTTTGACTGGCGCCCTCCGTATGGAAGGCGCCTTCCCAAAAGGCGCCCCTGGGCCCTTTCAAATTTCAAATTTGAATTTCAAACGGGAGGCGCCATTTCATCAGGCGCCTCCCCCTATTTATACCCCTCCTCCGCGTCCCTCCTCCCCCAAACCCTCAAGTGCGCAGCCCTCTTCCCCCAAACCCTCAAGTGCGCAACCGTCTCCTCTCTCAAACCCTCTCACTCAGAAGCCATTTCGCAGTTCTGCTTCTCTTCTTTGTTCGTAAAACTGGTAGCCACAGTTCGTTCATCAATCATCATCCATTCTTATTTTTGTACATTGCATTCAGAAGCATTTTTTGCTTTGGAGCAAATCTGATCCCAGTCAACTCTTATTTGGTTAGTGTATTTGTAATTTTTATTATTATGTTATATTTTTTTAAATTAATTATTATGATTTATGATCTGAAGTGATGATTAAAGAGTTAGGAAGAAATTTCTGTTATAATTTATAAATTTTATTTATTTAAGTTTTAATATTTTTTGTATTTATATTATAATATTTATTTTATGTTAATATTATGATTTATGATATGAAATGGTGATCTTGGATTTAGAAAAGATTTATACAAATTTATATGATATGTCATAGTTTATATTTTTTACTGATTGATATTTTTATATAATTTCTGTATGTATATTATAATTTATATTTCATGTTGGTTATTATGATTTACGATGGGAAATAATGATCTACGATTTAGAAAAAAATTATATAAATATATGTGATCTGTGATAATTTATGATTTTTATATAAATATATGTGATCGGTGATAATTTTTGTCATAATTTATAAATTTTATTTGCTTAAATTTTGATAATTTTTGTATTTATATTATAATATTTATTTTATGTTAATTATTATGATATATGATGTGAAGTGGTGATCTAGGATTTAGAAAAAATTTATACAAATTTGTATGATATGTGATAGTTTATATTTTTCACTGGATAGTATTTTTATAATTTCTGTATGTATATTATAATTTATATTTCATATTGATTATTATGATTTATGATGGGAAATGATGATCTAGGATTTAGGAAAAAATTTTATAAATATATGTGATCTGTGATAGTTTGTGATTTTTATTGGTTAGTGTTTGTAGATTTTTTACATTTATATTATAATTTTTAATTTATTTTGATTATTATGGCTTATAATGTGAAGTGATGATTTAGGATTTAGAAAAAATTGAAACTTTAACATATTATATTTGTTAGAAAACTAACATATTTTTGACAATATTTTTTTTACAATCATTAATTATATTTTATAATTTATGACAATATTTTAAGTTTTTGTTAATGATATTTTTTGAATAGTATATTTTAAATTTAAAATACATCAACTGAAAGTTCTCAGAGGGTTTACAGTCCGTACATAATTTGTTTTTCATTTCATGTACCTTGCAGATGATTTTCTTTTTTATTTCTTCAATCATTGTATTAAAAGTTGAAATAGAAAATATTGAATAATATTAATTTTATATAATATCATATTTTTTATGCGTCAAGTTATTTTTAATGATGAAATATGTTTTTTTTTAGAAATTCATGTTATGGAAAACGCTGATTGAAATAACTAACTATATATTTTAGTTTTAATGAGATGAGTTAGGAATAAAAATTAATTATTTTTTAAAATTCATTAATATTTTATTGATATAAAAATTCGAACAATATATTTTAAATTGAATATACATCAATAAAATTTTATATATATTGTTATTTTTATTCCTTTAATATATTATCCTACAAAATAAATTTAATTTAGCGTGATTGTTGCATAATTTTATAATTGATACAATAACATCTAATAACTTTTACTTAGAGATTGAAATTATTAAATGATCTAACAAATTTTTCTTTCATGCAGAGGCTTTTTTCTGTTTGCTTCTCCGAATACTTACCGGTTAGTATTTTTAGGAATTTTATGCTTATACTATAATTTTTATATAGTCATAGTGAAAATATTTTTTATATCGGTAGAGAAATTTATTTAAAATATTATGATATTAATAATATAGAATTATTTATTTTATATTGATTGTTATGATTTATTATGTGAAATTATGATTTAAGATGTGAAGTTATGATTTATGAAAATGTCGTAGGACTTTATATGTAATGTGATAGGTTGTGCTATTAAAATAATAACAAACGAGATAAGAGAAGGATGTCCTAATATAAGTCTTACGACCTAGGTGAAAGCCATATTTAGAGAACTGGATCATGTGAGATCTTAATGTATCATAAGAGAGGTACTAAAAAAGATCCTGGGAAATGTGAATGTAACCAAAAGCCTTGAAAAAGTAGGATACTGTTATTACAAATTTGGACTTTTTTACATTTAAATAGTACATATTGTAGATGGAAGAGTAGTAAACGTACCTGAAAAAAATATAGGTATCCTTGGTTTATTTAGGAAGAATTAAGATATATATGGAGGTATTGGCAATAATAATGTGTACATACTTTTGGTTGCTATTTCGTAGTAGGTGTGAATGGAGAAAAAAAGTTGTAAAATTGGACAAATAGTGTATTTGATTGGCTAACTAATTTAATTAGTATAATTTGTGCAAAATCACTAAGAAAAATGATGATTGAAAGAGATAAACAAAACCATAGGTAAAATTATATAGTCAAATTTTATATTAGTTTTGGGAAAGAAATAACCTTAGATTGGTCGAAGAAAATAATCCTGTTATTTCGTAGAATTAACAGAATACCTTGCAAAATAGTAATACATCGCGTTCATTTTTAATTATAGTATTAAATACTAGTATACTTATTTATGAGAACAAAATTTGTATATGAGACTACTTCTCCATGTGGGGGTGCAACGAGTATTGTGCAGCTAAATGTAAGAAGATGAAGAAAAGTTTAATTGCATTTATATATTCAAATGGTACAATTGTTGAGGGATCAGAGGGGATAATATACGATGGACCTCCCCCAAAGGCATTGAAATTAAGAGGATGCAGCAGTATGGATGTTTTACGGGAGAGAATTCATGCTCGACTGAAGCTTCACGAAGATCAAGCTGTGGGGAAGATTGTTTACAGGTTTTCACAGCATCAAACAGAGGCTCAGTACATGGCATACGAATTGGCTGACGATGAAGACTTGGCATGCGCGATAGCAAGCTACGAACAACATCTGACGATGACAGCCATGGAATTGTACGTGGACGTGATCACATCCGAATTACGCGCTGCCACCCTTGGTTTTGATGAAAGAGTTCCAAGAACTGCACCACCCGTGGATCCACCGGTTTATGTTAACACTGGTTGTTCGATGGTGGGGGAAGGCCGTCCTTACACAGGTGGATTTGAGTTCCACATTTCTGATAGTCATACTCCTGCGTTGGACTCATCTGTTGCAGGTGTTTTCCCGGTAAATGCACCCCAAACCTTGGTAGGTTCATCAAGTGCCTTGCCGGTCATACAAGAAGAATCTGTCGATCCCGTATTAATGGATGCCCACCTAGAGTCTGGTTTTGAAGACGATGAGGTATCCTGCAGTAGCAGTGACGATCATGACACAGATGACGAAGAACGTGCGGCTACACATGTAGATAGTGTACCAACGCGGTGTGTGAGGGGTGGTAATGCTGCACAAACATCATATGGTGTCCCCCAAGCTGCTGTCTTCTCTGACATTGATTGGGATGCGATACGGAAGCCAAATGAATTTTCGGAAATAATGAAGCCAACCTATGATTACGACATGGAGGACTTGCAGGTTAGGCAAGAGTTCGATTGCAAGGAGGCTTTAATTGCTGCAACCAAGCATTACCACATCAAAAGGCACCACAGTTATTACGTGGAGGAGTCAGATACCAGAAGATTATCATTGAAGTGTGATAAATTTGGGGACCAATGCAATTTCCACCTCAGAGCGGTGAAACTGAAGAATTGTAACACTTGGACCATAACTAGATTTTCAGGGCCCCACACATGTGTTAATGCTAGTTTGACACAGGACCACTGGTCTCTGGATTCCGAGTATATCAGTTCCTTGATCCTGGAGATGATTAAAATGAAGCAAGATGTTCCAATCTCGCTTATACAAGAGAGGGTGGAAGGCATGTACGGATACAAGATTTCGTACAGGAAAGCATGGAAGGCGAAACAAAAGGCAATTGTGAAGGTGCACGGTGATTGGGACAATTCGTATGAAGTGCTCCCCAAATGGTTGGACATTTTAGGCTACTGTGACCAGGCGCTGTTCAAGTTGGAGTCCCAAGAATTTGTCACAGCTGATAATCGTGTCGATCCGCAGAAACATGTTTTCAACCGAGTTTTCTGGGCATTCAAGCCATGCATTGCCGCATTTCCTTACTGCAAGCAATTCATACAAGTTGATGGCATGCATCTATATGGCAAGTTCAGGGGCGTGCTACTGATTGCTGCGACTCAGGACGGTAACAAATGCCCCGTTCCTCTTGCCTTTGCCATTGTTGACAGGGAGAACTATGAAAATTGGAGTTGGTTTTTGGCATTACTGCGGGTAAATGTCACGAACAAGCAAGGAATATGCTTGATATCAGATCGGCACCGAGCGATAAAAGATGTTGTAGCCACCGAAGGCCTGGGATGGCAGCCTCCTTATGCTTATCACCGGTATTGTCTCAGACACATTGCCAGCAACGTTCGCAAGAAGTGCAGGGATGACAATGTGAGGAAAGCTGTCCTTAAGATTGGTATGTGTTATACAGACATTTCTTTATTGAACCTTTCATTTATAAATTTGTGCACCTGGTAGTTCATTTTAGTTAACCTATTTGTCTCCTTCTATTCAGCGTACGAGCCCAGTTGGGGAAAGGCCATGGAGAGATTGGACAATCTTAGCAAAGTCAATGAGGAGATCCATAAGAAGTTGACCGGTATTCCGAACGAGAAGTGGATGCTTGCTTATGACGAAGGCAGAAGATATGGTCATATGACGACTAACATTGTAGAGTGCATCAATGGCCTCTTCAAAGGGCTAAGGAAGCTGCCAATCATAGGCCTTGTCTAACAAACATACTATAGATGTGTCAAGTACTTTGTGGAAAGGGCAAGAGAAGCGCACGCTGACCTACAACAAGGACACAAGTACGCAAGCAGATTTAGACAGGAGCTTGCGACTATTCAGTCACGTGCTTCTTCTTACCACGTTCGTGCTTACAATAGAGAAGGGACTAGGTTTGAGGTGGTGGAGGGCCCTGATATGGCCAGGGGGTCATGTGGAAAGGTCGTCCAGGTGTTATTAGACAAAGGACAATGTGAATGTGGACAATTCCAAGCATATAGGTATCCTTGCGCTCATATTATTGCTGCTTGTGCCTCAATCAACATATCGTGGGAACCATATGTCGATGCTGTATACAGGTTTGACACGCTGCTCAATTGCTACAAATTTGAGTGGTGGCCTATTGGGGATTGGTCACAATGGAATAACCTACCACCATTCCCTGTCCTAGTTCCAAATTATGGAAGATTACGTGCAAGGGGACGACCAAAGTTGACCAGAATCAGAAATGAGATGGATTGGCCTCAGGAGGGCGGTGTGAAGCAAAAATGTAGTCATTGTAAGATGGAAGGACATAATCGTAGGCGTTGCCCACTGCTTCACGAAGATGAAGGCCCTTCTACACCGTGATTTTTACTATTTACTTTCGCATGTATGCTTCAAAGTATGTTAACCAATATCATAAGTGTAGCGTTTGCACACTATATTTTATTCTTTACGGTTGTAAATTTGCACATCATTATGTATATAAGGGTTACCCCATTACTAGTAATGTGCAATTTTTTATTATCTGACATTTTATGATATTATTTATATATATTGCACCTTAAATTTAAGACAGTTTATGATATTATTTATGATATTAGTTATACCTTAAGGCTGTGCTTAAATTGGACAACATCTTTAAGTTTATGTGTGTTTAAATTTTATTCTTATGCAATGCTTGTCGTGGCAGATGGCATCCACGTCCCGACGCGTTGATCCTGGACCACGCGATCCTTCTCTGCTAACCGCTCAGGCCTCACACATATCCCAATCGATTTGGGCAGGCCATGTATGGAAATAGCTACACCTTAATTAATCCGAGTATTAACTATTTCTGAACTGTCATACGTTATAGTTGGTGTTGTTTTTTCTTTTTGCAGCCTGACCGTGTGCTTAGGATTCGACGAGCTCATCACTACCATCACCAGCCGCCGCCGGAGTTGATTGTCCCCTTTCTGCGAGAGGCAGGCTTCTACGGCTTGGCGATGTGTGAGTTTGTGTCGATCGACCACCAGTTGATTAGTGCTCTTGTGGAGAGGTGGAGGCCGAAGACGCACACCTTTCACATGCCGCAGGGAGAGATGACTATTACCCTGCAGGATGTTGCTTTTCAGCTCGGCCTACCCATTGACGGTCGAGTAGTGACGGGGCCCACTGTGTGGGGGTGGGGAGGCCTGATAGAGGAGTATTTGGGACTCCAGTTACCCTGCAGGATGTTGCTTTTCAGCTCGGCCTACCCATTGACGGTCGAGTAGTGACGGGGCCCACTGTGTGGGGGTGGGGAGGCCTGATAGAGGAGTATTTAGGACTCCAGTTACCGGTGGATGAGAATGTCATCCGAGGGGGGCGATTGAGGATGAGTTGGTTGGAGAGGCATTTCACTCATCTTCCAGATGATGCGGATGAGGTGACAGTGCAGAGATTCACCTGACCTTAAATTTTACGACTCATAGGTGGGACGTTATTTCTGGACCATTCCGGCACATACGTCCACCTCATGCACTTACCCTTGATCGCACACCTACACGAGGATGGGACGTACAGTTGGGGGTCTGCTTGCCTGGCATACCTGTACAGAGAGCTCTGCAAGGCCACCGCACCGGATTACAGAGAGATAGGAGGTTGTTGCCTACTACTGCAGCTCTGGGCTTGGGATAGATTTCCCACTATCGCCCCCGTGATAGCTATTTTAGACATACCAGAGGGGGATGCAGGGATTGGCCCCTTAGCGCGCAGGTTAGAAAATATTTCAACTTTCGCTTATAATTAAGTTTGCTACGAAGTTGCCTAACTTTGTTATTGAACCTGGCAGGTGGCACTATCAGAAGACATTCCAGGATAGTCCGGCACACAGCCTACCCCATTACAGATACGTGCTGGACTGGCTTCGACTTGACCAGGTACGTAGGGGGTTTTTACAATCACTAATTTCAAGGCTTTGTCCAATCCACAATCGTATTTAAAGCACGTGATACATTTGTAACTCCAGATCATCTGGATCCCATACTGCCTCAGTACTGCTTTGACGGGAGTGACACCTGGACAACAGTGGTGCCGCTCATTCACTTCCAGATTGTCGAGTGGCACCAGCCTGATAGGGTTTTGCGGCAGTTTGGACTACGCCAGGCTATTCCAGAGCCACCGAAGCAGGTGGCGGAGGTCCACTGCCTTCACTTGTCCGGTCGGCATGACGAGGAGTGGCACATCCGCCATCAGCCGTATATTGCACTCTGGGATATTCGGCGAGACTTGTGCGTTACCGCCGAGCCGACGACACGCCTAGTTCTGGGACCACATTCCGATTACATGACATGGTACAGACGGGTTACCAGGCGATGTATTACACCAGTCGGGGGAGCGCTAGACCTTGTGGTAAGATTGCGTGCTAGTGTTTTGTATCTAATTTTCTTTAAATGCATTAGTATTATAACTAACTTTAATGTCAAAAATTTGCACAGGTAGATGAGGTTTCCTCACTACAGGACTTCACTACCCCCGAGGGGCAGGCTATGTTCACCTTCGATGCGCTTAGGTCAGCGACGGAGTCCATCCTTCATGCGATTCAGCAGGTTGATCATGTCATTATTGACTCACATGCGGAGCCAGCTCCCCAGGCCCATCACATCCCAGACCCTACGGAGGGTGACCACGACCAGCCTCGATCTCGCCGACGACGTCACACTGCTCCACGGCATACGTCGCAGGCTGATGTTCCGTCTGCTCCGACAGTGCAGCAGATTCCACCTTCGACTGCCCAGGAGACCATGACGATGATACCTGATCTTACTGCCCCATCTCATGTGTATCCTACTACACCTGATGATCCTTCATCCTCCACCATGTTCCCGGTCGCACTATTTGGGCCATCATCATCCCAGATGTACCAGCCCCCTCCTGGTGTTCGATCCTCATTCCAGACATTTCCGCATGTACCAGGAGTTTCATCTGCATTCCATGCCTTTCCTTCTGATGATGCTGGTGCATCACAGCCATATCGTCCTGTATTTGATTGACATACTCAGGATCAGGGATTAGTGCATGGTGGCATGGTGACAGATGACTCAGAGCTTGTAGATAGAGGTAGAGGTGGAGGCAGAGCGGGAGCCAGGGGTAGAGGCAGAGCAGGAGCTCGAGGTAGAGCAGACACAGACACCGGGGATGTGACTCCCGGACCTGCGCAGAGGGTTAGCAGATACGACCGCCACATTACCGATCCTGGATGTGGGACTGGACATCACTTGCGTAGACATTAGTTTGCTTTTCTATGTTTTTTGTATATTTGTATACATTTATCTTACTACTTTATTGCCAGACATCAACATTTAGGATGACTTTACTATTTTATTGTCAAACATCAACATTTAGGATACTTCTAATTACTACGACTTTTTTAATTGCTTGCGCAAGAATAATTACAAATAACAATAAATCACGATGATCATTGCAATATTTAATTTTATTTAAAAAATGATGATAATGACATCTTCCACATATAATAACTAATATTACTAATTATCATACTTTCACAACTATTATAAATATCTACTCGGTTAAAATACCAAGATACATTTACTTTATAAACTATTTTTCGTTTTACCGCAAGTTTGAAACTATTTACTAAAATACACAGGGCGCTAGACTGTTTGGCATCATCGGCCGCGCTGAAGGCGCCTTCTAACATGGCGCCTTCACTGTAACAAATTTCACTGGGGAGGCGCCATTTCACCTGGCGCCTACCCAGCAAACTTAGGTTTAGAACTTATGGGGCTGGGAGGCGCCAAGTGAAATGGCGCCTCCACAGTTCCATTTTATAAATTAATTAAGTTTAATAAATTTATATATTTATTTATATAACTTTAATTTTATTATAATTATATCTTAATTTTTACGACTAATATAGATAAATAATATCATAAAATATAATTAATTAAATTTTAAAAATTATAATTTCATTACAAATAATAATAACCTTAAAATTATATAAATAAATATATAAATTTATAAAACTTAATTAATTTATAAAATGGGGCTGTGGAGGCGCCATGTCACTTGGCGCCTCCCAGCCCCATTAGTTATAAACTTAAGTTTGTCGGGTAGGCGCCAGGTGAAATAGCGCCTCTCAGCCCGCGCAGCGAAATTCGCTGTAGCGAACGCGCCATGTTGAAAGGCGCCTTCATCGGCGCCCTGCGTAATTTGGTAAATAGTTTTGAAACTGCGGTGAAGCGCAAAATAGTTTATGAAATAAACGTATTAGCCTATTTTAACCTATCTTCTCTTTTTTTATTTATCGTGTGAAAGTAAATAAATAATATTAATTATCATACTTTCACAAAAATTCATGTCTCTGGGGTGCACAGTCAACACAGTCACCGGCTAATTAATTTAGAAATGAGGAGCGAGGGTGCCATAGGCCAAAAGTGCCATATCGCCTGCCGTTCCTTCCCTTTAGCGCGAACGATGCCATTTCGTCTAGCGCACCTCTACACGTCATTTGACGTCTCTCCATCGCTGCTCGTATCTTCTGTGTTTATTTCGATAAAGTGTTTCCAGCGAACGATGAAACGAATAATAGTTTCTTAAAAAATAATTTATCGGTACTTTTCACTCCCATTGCCAAAATATTTTATCATTCTAATGAAATAAAAAATAGCTAATTCATGTTATAATTTCGATTTCATTACAAAATTAAAAGATTATTGAAATGAAATAATTAGAATTTTTAAAATTTTTAGCTATCTTCAACCTCGCCAGTTTGCATTCATTCTGTCACAAAATAAAAAAATTCTTATTCAAATAAATACAAAGTGACAAGCATATTATTGGAATAAATATAAAATAAGAAAAATATATTTATTACATTATATTTCTTTTCATTTTTAGCAATCTTCAACTTTGTATATAAAGAATATTTTAGTATACTCAATAAATTTACTTATGTGTAATAACATATTAAATAATTACTTGTAATAATATAATTCCAAGCGTTAGAAGTTTATAATTTCAAAAATTGATAAAAATTAACTGTCATTACATAAAATCTTGAGAGACATTAATGTAAATTATGTAATTATTCTTTATTGATCCTATATTTTTTAAATAATATTTAATTATTTACTAAATATTTATTATTTTTATTCATTATATTATTATCATTAACTACTTTCTTATTTAATTCCTATAATAAATTTATGTATTAGATATTAAAGTGGAGTTAACATATTTTTATATGACATCAAATATAATTATAAAATAAATAATTTATTTTCAAAAATTTATTTTCAGTTATAATTATATATTATTTATTTTTATTTTCAAATGATATCAATATTAATTAATTTTAAAAGGGCAAAAATGAAAAAAATGGACCGAGGGCGCCACCTTGAATGGCGCCCTCGGAGACCCCAAAGGCGCCATCTTGGATGGCGCCTCCGCCCATGAGGCGCCATCCCGAATGGCGCCTCCCGCCCTCGTGCGTATTTCGGTAATATGTTTCGAAAAAACAGTAAAACGGTAATAAGTTTCGTAAAAAATATTAATTTGGTAATTTAGCCGTAAACATAGTATCATACATGACTAACATAAAAAAAAATATCAATATACTAATTATTTCATCGATGTTTAGTAAGGTAAACAATCATAAATATTAAGATTGAAACTCTCTAATCGAAAGTATATTAAAATATCATATATGATTATATTTGCAATCAATATAATTAATACAAAAATTGTAAAAAAATAACATTTAACAATTATAAGTAATATATAAATTTTGAGATAAGATATATACTCACCAAGAAGTGCCCATTTACTCCAAGAATTCTTTAAGTGTTTTGCTTTCATATCTCTTTTCTTTTTACTTCATAATTTACAATGATAATTTATAATTATATAAGTATTCCTTATTTTTGTTCTAACTACCTCAATTCAAAGTTCAAATCATGATATAATAGAACTTCATATTATTTTATCCTTATATTTTCTAATATTACCTTTTGACCTAAATATGCCATTATTTAGATATTTTCAAATCAAAACCATACAAATAGAAATATTAGAAGTTAAAGCTCTAACAAGGCTAATTTTATGCCATTGAATCATCCTAGATCATCATTTTTTTTATTTTCAAATTTATCATAAAAAAAATCAAAGATTCTCATAAACAATTTTTTTTAATTCAAAGAGTAAAATAATCAAAATATTAAAATATTTTACTCTAAGAAAGTTTTGTTCTCATCATTTTGTAAAATCATACATTTAATTTCTAATTCATAGAAATCACATTTCATATAACTAAGGGTTTCTTGAATCAAGCTTAATCAATAAAAAAATTGTTACTACATGTTCTAGAGGGACATAAATCACATTGTTATATATAGCTATACAACTATTTTTTTTATATTTTTACTTCCATTTAAATAAGATCAACAAATCACTTTTCACACATTTCGAAATCTCTTGAATCATGCATGAGTCAACCTAAATATTAGAGTGTAATAGTCCAATCATATTATTCTACCATTCTACATTGTAAAAAAATTGTATTTTCTCAAAAGTATCATCCTACTTTTTAGTTTTACATAAAAACGAAATTTCCCAAATCAGCTTCATTACTTAAAAATATTAAGCTTAATGATATGGAAGGGCTTTAATCATGTCATATAATCTTCTTATAGCATAAAAATACTATTTTTCAAAGCAACCATCAAAATCCATAAATATATAATATGGTTTTCCAATTTAAGCTAAAAATAATAAAAATATTAAAGCATTATACTTTAAGGAAACTCTAATTATATTACTTCAACTAACTATACACTTATTTTCTATTAGTTTTAACTCTTCTTTAAAAGATCATATATATTGGGAACTTTTCGAATCAAACTCCAAACATAAAAAATATTACATTTTGATTATATAGATATACTCTAAATATACTAGGCTAACACTTTAAAGTATAAAATCCTTATTTTATTAATGTTGTATCAAGTATGTAGAATAAGATGATAAAATGGATTTTTCATAATCGAGTTCAAATCATCCAAAATATCAAGATGTAACACTATAAAAAAGGTTTAATCATATCATTCTAAGATTCTATGGCATAAAAATAGCATTTTTTTCATAAGCATCATTATCTATTCAAAATGTTCTTAAAAATGGGTTTTTTTGAATCTACCCAAAACATTGCAAATATTAGGGATCTTTGTATAAGGGAACTTACTATTGTTGGTGGAACTTATTGTTATTGGTGCTAACAAGTAGCTTGGTAGAAACCCAACTTTGCCTTTTCAACTTAGTTATTCTTACTAGTTAGGAATCAGGACTTGTAGTGACCTACATAACATATGCTTGGTTGAAGAAGAGGAAGGGAGGTGGCGATATTAGGTGGTAGCCAATAGTGCTACAGGTGGCAATAAGGGCCCAAGAGAGGGAAGAAAGAATGGAGGTGGAGAAGGAGAGAGAAAGAAAACAAGAAAGAAATGAGAAAGATGGGAGCTAGTAATAGGAAAAAGAAAGGAAAGGTAAAAGAAATTGCCATGTGCATTAGGTGTATCATAGGCTCACTTCTCCTTTAAATCCTAATTACTCATTTTAAATCCTTTTATAAAGAAATCATTATTTTCTAATTTCCCAAAGACTCTTTAGGTAATCTAATATTTTTAAGGGTTCCAAAATAGATATCCTAAATCCCCTAAATAATAGAAATCAAATATTAAGACATACACAAATATTCCTATTAACTAATTTATATATATATATATATATATATATATATATATATATATATATATATATATATATATATATATATTAAGTATTCTAATTTTCTAATAAATTTAATTACCAAAAAATAAACATTCCAAATCTTCTTAGATTTTAAGAGAGCAACTTATTAAATTGTAAATATATGCATATATTTATATATACATCATAATCCATTATATCCTATTTTTTAAAATATTCTAAAAAATGTTTAATTTTATATATAAAAGTCATTCTCCAAATCTAATATGTATTTTTTTAAATAAAATTCTCACTTTTAACTTTATGAGAGAGTCACTAATTCAATTATTTAATTAGATTCCAAAATAAGACCTTAGCGTAATAAGCATGATTTAACCATCCTTATCGATTAAAATAATTATACTGAGGAATTTAAAATAAAAAACTCCCAAATATTATTTTAGAGTATTACAAAAGCCATGTACAAAGCAAGTTGATGCTATGATGTTTCAAAAGTATGTTGTTTGCAATGTTTAATATGGAATTATGCTATTATTCATGAAAATTGAGATAGGGGTAAATTGATATTGTTTGTGACTTGGAACTCGGATCTAGTATATGCTTATGAGGGATAAAGTTGACTTAAAGGGATAATGATAGGCTTGTAAGGGATATGATGGATAAGAGTTAAAAGGAGATTTACTTGCTTTTTTTACTAGGTGCTACCAATAATTATGGAAATGTTGTTATTTAATTAAATGAGTTGTGATATTATGATCTTATTATTTGTGTGAGGTTGCTATGAGTACTAATGAAGTATTATGACATATGAAAGAGTTAAGGTGTAGTTCAGGGAGTAAATTTAGTCAATAAGAGCTTAATTATGTTCTTATGATTTGTTTACATTAGAATGTTTACTCATTAAACCTATGACTTATCCTTTTATGTTCAAACTTGTAGACTTTCAAGTTGTTATGCCTTTATCACCATTATAGTAAGGATGAGTTCTTCAAAAACTCTTTTTAGCACAATCATAGGTAGTATCTAAAAATTTTATTTATAGATTGGGTTATTTCTGGGGCTTGTTCTATAAGGTTAAAATGTGGATAGGGATTCTTTTAGATCAGCTTATTTGAAACTCTAACATCCAAGTAGTAAGTCTAACCTTCCTCATTTTAAGGATATTAATTCAATAAATGATGTTATTATTAAATTATCAATGTTAATTCTTATTATTAGCAATGTATATATATTAATATGTGTGTTTATGGACAGGATGTAATTAAGGAAGGCTAGTGGAAACTAGTAGAATCAGTTCTATGTTGGTCATGGCTAGGTTAGGTCATGACACATACAAACATACATGCTAGAGTTTAGAGAGGAAGGTCTTGATGAAAATGTAAGGAATAAGGTGAAACTAGGCTTATGTAGCTTGCCTTATTAATCAACCAGTGACTTATAATTTATTAACTGCCTTCTTCATGGCTAGTTTTTTATGCTAACTAACCAATAAACTAATCAATATGAATGAATTTTTCACCATATTTCAAGCATTTTCACAACCTTCTTTTATCTAATCATATTATATTTTTTACCTCACTTTAAATCATTTCTAGCATAATTTCATATATGATTCTTGTATGTTGTTTTAGTGATATGATTAATAAGTGTTGGATTGTGATGTGTGCTCTTAGGTGTAACCATCATATCCTATACCTACTAACATCTATACCTACTTCACACCCACTTTAGAAATTTGCAGTTTTAAATTTTGTTGCGTGTTAAAAAAAGTAAAAAACTAATTAATTTTAGTAAAATAAATTCAAAGAAAAGAAATTTTATATTGAACAAATGAATTCCAAAAGGGAAATATGTAAATGAGATATTAGGTAAAAGAAAATTTATTGCTTGAATATAATTTAGCTTGGAGTGAAATAGATAAGGAAACGAGGATTCATTAATTAAGTTCACTTTGAATAAAACTCTTAGGTAACTAAAAATAAGTTATTAAGTGGGTCTAGAATAAAAAGTTTGAAAGGGGTTTAGTTAGGGAAAAGATTATGGAATTAAAGAATTAAAGTTCTAAGTCATAGAAGTGAGTATGTGTGTAAGGAAGAGTTTTAGGATAAATGATGAAAATGTCTCTACCTTCAACATTAAAGGGGCATTATTCCTTATTTTTCCTAAACCAAACTTCCTCCCCTCTTAACTTTCTTCATCTTCTTCTACTCTTCCTCGAAGATCTTCATTAATTAAGCAAGTTAGGAGCAATTTTTTTGTTAAATTCTCTATGTAAATATGATAAGACCTTTATGGCTTTAAGATTTTTCATGGTTTTCTTTGAATTTGAAAGGATTTGGGCTTTCAACTTAAAAGGGGAGAAATAAATCCTAATATGTAATCTTTGTAATCTTGATTGATTAAGACCAAGGAACAACAAATCCAACCTTTCAAAACCTTTATCATAAAAAGTGTAATGTCCTAAATTTTAAGTTTTATAATTTGAAGCTCTAAATTTTGAGGCTGTAGAAATGAAGGGCATGTTTAAATTAGCTTGGTATGTGAATCCTAAGTTGAAAAGTGTTAAGCGTAAGTGTAATTGAAATTTTAAAGGAAAGGGAGCAATAGGAAAGGAATTAATTTCCCTAAATACTATAGATGATCAGAGGAGGTTAGAAAACCCTAGAAATGGGACTTGTCTAAGTTTAACAATGTACAAATTTTTAAACAGTCAGGTAACCCTATGGACTATATTACAAAGTACAAAACGAAGTATGTGTTAAAGTGTAAATAATCAAGAATTTGGGATCTAGTATGTAATTCCATAAAGTGTAACCAATAGACACTTGACAAGTGTCATTTTTATAACGAAATTCCAAGAATAGCCTTACTAGTTAGTGAGAAAGGACCAAAGTGCACTTGATAATTCAAGAAATGATCAAAATACCCTTGAATTGTCATGAAAGTTCTTCCTCCTTCTCCATTCTTCTCCAAAGCCATGGAGGACTCCATGAAAGCAAGCTTGAACGTGTGAGAGAGAGAAAGGAGAGAGAAATTTTTGTTGACTTTTTTCACTTAGAAATCTTAAGAATTAGGATTGGTGTAGAAGACAAAATTACTCCTCTCATTGAGCTCTATCACATGGTGTGTTTAGATTGAAGAAATCTCAAGTCTGATCAAATTTAGTGAACTTCAAGTTGCTCCAATAGGTAAATTTGTTCTCCTTTCAAAGCTCTTTAAGGTGTTCTTTTTAGTTTCTTGAAATTATGATGTTTATGTGGTCAAAGAAACGTTTTCTATGGGGTTTGGATGATTTAAGTATGTCTAATGATGTTTTGGATGTTGTTATGTTAATGTATGACTTTGGTTTGGTGTAAAAACAACAAAAAAATCATGATGTACGAAGTAGGGTTTTAGAGGCCTAATGGTGTATGTATGTGTGTGGCATGTTTTGCTTGGAATTTGGCTAAATTAATAAAATTAGAATGATTCTTGTGAATTATAGAGCCTATGAAAGGTGAAATTTTGAATTATGAAAGCTTGTGTGGAAACCTCACTTTGAAGTCTCAAAACCATGAGAAGGGAAAAATAAGGAGGAAAGGAGTCTTAGCTATTTAATTGTGTTTTGGAAGGTTTAGAATGATGAGAAAGAATGATGGTGTTCTAATGGTTGCTATAATATATATTTATGTGTAGAACAAGCAAAGAATTTGTAAAGAAATTATCAAGTGAGAGCAAAGGAATCATCATCATTGGAAGCTTTTAAAAAGGTAACTAGCTTTATCCTTAAACTCTATTTCCTATTTACATGTTTTTCTGTATCTTGTGCTATTGTATGGAATATGTATAAAATTACTGTGTACGATACCTATGGTTTGAGTACCCCGGGAAGACAGTGAAATGCTGTATGTGAGGCCTATGGCTTGAATTCCTCGGGAAGACAATGAAATTGCTATGTGTGAGGCTTAGGTACGATTATCTATGATGGTCATCTAGATATCTATATGAGTCCTTGAATGGGCTTGATGATTGCTGTGTGCGGTGCATGTTTCCTACAATGGTATTAGATGATAATGGTATGAAATAATATGTTAAATGATTGATTAATTAATTTTAAAATGTATGTTTTATTGGCTTAAGGATCTGGAATGGCTTAATGTATTTTTCTTGCACTAACTAACTACTAGGAAACTTTGTTTCTTATACTTTTATATTGTTTACTAACCATTTCAGATGATACTTCCAAAAGCTCTCATAGCAAGGATTGAATATGAATGAGTTTGTTTATGTAATGAGGATATATATTATGTGTGTTTTGTGAACTTGAATTATTGTATGATCATGTAAACTTTTCCTATGTTGTATGAGATATAAGAATTTAATGTATTGTGAGCTAGTTTAGAGTAGAAGGCATTTAGTACGCAATATATGTGAAGTTGGAAATGACCATATGAATAGTAACTGACCAAATGAACAGTAGTCTCGTAGGGTAGTGAGTTAGGTCTGTTTGCATGGATTTTTGACTGAGTTATGGTCCTATAAAAATCATGATAAAATTCAGGGATGAACCTTACATAGTAAATATACTTTGTGCTAAAATTCAGCCCAAAATGAGCTCATTTGTTATGGGAAATTGTTACACGTTTTGGACTATCCTGTTCCCGTCACAGTGCTGAGTACCAGTTGTATCTTGGAATTTTGAGGAAGTAAATGGATGAGTTTCTGTCTGAGAATTTTATGGCAGGTATTTAACATATTTAGCAAGTTCCATACCAAATTTGAGCTTAATTGAAGATGATTTACCTCCTGAACTAAGGGCCTACTTTCGGTGCTGCAAATTCTGGACAGAACTGAAACGAGTCTACTTTACTGTAGAATTTAAGAGATCAAATGATGTCTAAATGATGTCAAATTTTTACAGGATGAAATCAATGAGTAGAGGGTTCATGGAAACAAATTTCGTAATTTTTGGAGTTCTGGAGAGTAGTTTTTCACATTTTTGAAGTTGGACTAACAATTATGGAAATGTGCAGAAAATTTCAAAAAATCAAAATTTGTAATATTTCATCTTTCGGAATCCCAATTAGGCTCTATAAGGTCTAATTATGTAGTAATTACCTATTTAATAAGAGATTAAGGTATTATTAAGTAAGGGAGTTACAATAAGTGAGTGAGCTTTTTAACCTTAATCTTAAAGATTTGGTCAAAATTGTTTTGTTAAGTTTAGGTTTTTGAGTTTCATTGAGAAAACATTGAAAATGTGTCAATTTATGATGCTTAGTTTGCTTTGACGATGGAAATGAATATAATGAAGTGCTATAATTTTATACTAATGAGTTCGAGTGGATTGGTTAAGTAACAAATGGCTTAAAATGGAAATTACAGTGGATGAATAATGTTTCAAGTTGAAAATCTACAAAAAAACCCAAGTTATAGTCAACTATATAGTTGACTATGAGCCTTCAATTTGTTCTTTAAATGCTGATAGTTAACTATGAGCACTAGAGTTATTCTTTGGATTG
Organism: Sindora glabra; assembly: GCA_020226215.1. Classification (NCBI taxonomy): domain Eukaryota; kingdom Viridiplantae; phylum Streptophyta; class Magnoliopsida; order Fabales; family Fabaceae; genus Sindora; species Sindora glabra. The sequence goes on from CM035227.1 coordinate 67,069,275, forward strand.
ATATAATAGATTATGTGCTCTTTGAGCAAATATTTGATTATACCTTGATGTAGTGGACTATGTGCTCTGTAGAGAAATATAGTGGACTATACCTAGTATAAGTTTAGATATTATATTATACAAGGAATTAAGTGATGTGAATCTAACTAATGAATCATTTCAAAATTTAATAACTTAAACAAAAACAGACTGATAATCATACCACACTTTATAATAGAAAGAATAAGAGCAATAAGTGATGAAGAATATGCTACAAAAGATGAAAAATTTTTAATGAATCATGTTTCAAGGATGAATCCTTAATAAGTGAGATCAACACCACAAAGGTTGAACCCTTTGATAAGTCACAAGTTCATTTAAAAACTTAAGAGAAAATCATAGTCTCAAAAAGAAGGCAACAACTAATTCTATTTCACCAAATGATCTAAATCTTCAATCTATAAGGAATAAGTCTTTTTATATAACTCTTTAAAACCCTAATAAAAATAGGATCAAATAGATTTAAATGGGCCTAAAACTAATATACCAACTAAAGCCTTGTATTAGGCATTGATGTGCATCATTTCACACTAAAAATTAATACTAAACTTACTTTAACATGTAGATAAGCTAAGTTTAAGTTGAACACAAGGGAATAAAAGTCAATCAATAAAATGAAATATAAAAATAAAGGGATTTTGAAAAGAAATTTTAATAAAACAATAAAAACAAAACCAAAGAAGAATAAAATAGAATATAAAATCTTAGTTCAAGGTATTTCACATCCAATTCTTAGATTTATCATAGACCTCTAACAAAATTTACAATTGATTCAACTATTTAATTGAAAAATTACCCTGACATTGGAAGCAATTGTGTAATGTTCCTAATAATGATTCATCTAGAACAAGCACCTAAATTAACCTCTCATTACTAATTTTAATTCAATACACATGCTTAAATCTAATCAATAAAAGAATTAAACATCAAGAATAAAGTTAAGATTGAATCAACAATTTTACATGTGAAAATTGCTAATTCATTCTCAATTCTTCTTTGATAACTAATGATTCACCCATGCTTGAAATCATTAAAGCCTAATTGCTACTGATTACAATTAATCATAACTAATCTATACATGATAATTAATTACAATTAATTATTTAGCTATAGACTGCAATAAATAATTAACTAATTCATCGTAATTAGCAAACTATTTAAGCAATCTTCACAACAAGAGTAGAAAATTAAGAGATAATAAAATCATAACCAAAATTAAGAGAAAGGTATAAAAATCAAACTAAATTGGAGTGGTTATCCTTTAAACTAATATAAAAGAATCAAGCACTTATGGTAGTTTGTAAAGGAAACTTGGAGAAGATAGTGGTTACTATCTAAAGTTGTATTCTTGCCTTTAAAGGCACAAAACCCTTAAATCTAATCTCTTAAGCTAAAAAACTTACTTGACTAAGTAAATATATGTCTTTTAGGATTACAAAAAATAGGACCTTGCTAACTTTTGAATCCATAGGCTAAATTACAGTTTAATCTACTAACAATGTTTTATTATAGTAATTTTTGTAGGTCAATTTGTAACTCATGTTTTACCATCAAAATGACAATGTTTCACTAAACCTAAAAAATATGAAAGTTGTTAGGTTGGGTCTTAGGCAACTTTAAGAACTAATTTCACCTTAATTAGACATTTGAAACTCTAAATAAAGCCTAAAAATCGAGACTAGTTCAACTTAGATAAAATAGAGCATTAACTTTATGAGCATTTTTTACCTTCCAAATATTTGAATTAGGCTTCAACCAAAATGTGAAAGTTTTAAAGCTTCATCCAAGCTTTCCAATGATAAAAAGGTCATCTAATTTTGACATCCAATGCTTAAGTTATTGTTAAAAACTTAAAATAGTGTAAAAATTTAGAATTAATTAAACAATTTAAAAATATTGGAAAACTATCATCCAATGATATAACATGGCCAATTCCATAAAATTGAATATATGCAACATACTAAGAATCATAAAATAGGGGAAAATATAGATAAAAATTTGCACATCAAATTTGCTCATAATTAGTCTTTACACTACCTCAAGCAAATATAACTTCATTCAAAATTAAAGACAAAAGACTTAGTTTCCAAAGACTTCAAAATTGCAAAATTTACAAGCAAAAAATAATCAAAGCTAAAAAAAATCATAACATATAATGAATAGACTATTGGCAAACTTAAAAGTAATCAATATAGCAACTTCATTCCTAAAAGATAGATTAAATTAGTAACATTTGCAAAATTCATTCTCTGACTCTAAAGTGTTTAGAGTAAGTGTTTAACTCAATTTCATTTCATGAAAATGCTCAATCGTAAGCTTTCTTATCATTTAATCTCTATTACTTAAACTACATGCACAATATAAATCAAAAATACTTTATTTAAGATTATAATAGGGTTAAAGAGAAAGAGAAGGAAAATTGAATATATAAAGGTTAAAAACTAAAAAAATTAATTGAGCATTTGAACTATAAACATTTGAGTAAATTATGAACAATTTTAACTCAAAACAACAAACCTAATTTTCAATTCACACTCATCAACTTATATCTTTTTCTTTTTCTTTCTAATTCTTTTTTCCTTATTCTTTCTTTTTCCACTTTTTTCCTTTTTTTAAATCATTCTTTTTCATATTTCTTCTTTTTTTTTGTTTTCTTTTTCTTCTTTTTTATAAACCAAACCTTTAACTTGAAGTTGATATTTTTTCATAACATACACGCACACACACCCCTATATTTATTCAAGAACCCATCTTACAAAGATTTGTAATACTCTACTAATCCATAAGATTAGGTGAAGATGCTTGTTTTTAATTAGGAAACTTGTTCATAGGCTAATTAATAAATAAAAGGTCATTAGGCTTAAAAGGAGCTTAACAAAGATAAAAATTCAAAGTTAACTATTTGGCACTATGATGAGAAAAATATTTACTAGTTTATTTTTTCCTCTTTTATGTCTCTTAGGTGTTATATTTACTTAATTTCATTGATTAGGCCTTATTTTATAATTTTGGATTAATTTTATAATATTATGAATTTATTCGTTAAGTGATAGATTTTAATACTATTTCTAATTTTTTAATTATATCTTAGGCTCCAGATGTTGGATTGAAGTAAATTTTATACTTTCGGAAATCTTAAAAAGATAACTACAACTTTTATGTTTTGTTCCAAGCTCAGTTTAGGTATTTTGAAGGTTATATATGGCTAAGAAGTTGAAATTGTGTTTATGTCTTAGTTGAGCCTGCCTTAGTTTTTGGGCCATAATTGGAGTTACAAAGGTCAAATTAACCTAGAATCAATGCCCAAATTCTCACAAGACATAGGCCTACAAATTTTATGTTTATGATTTATGCAAATTACATTAATTTCATGGTAAAAAATTGGTTGGAATTCTGACATGTGGGAATCCACTAATGCAATTGTTAGATTTACTTGACTTGTAAAAAAATAGGTCTTGGGTTTTAAAAATTAAAAAATCCTTATTATTGTAATCCTAAGAGTCATATAATCCAAGTCGAATAGGGTTTTAGACTAATTAGGTTAAATAAATAAGGAGAGATTCATTAGACATTTAGACTTTTACATAGTATTCAGCAGTAGATAGTTTTCTTCTTCTTTGTATTCTCTCTTTATTCTTCATCAATGGAAACTTAAATTCAAAGTTGATTTAAGGAGTTAAGGCTTTTCTTTCAAGGATTATGAGATCATGAATTATAATGTTGACTTCCTTTAATTAATTTTCCTCTTCCTCCATTTACTTGTATTGAATTCTTCAATTTACTTGTGTTGAATGTTGATTTGATATAATTGATATTTATCATTTTGATTTCTAATTCTTTGGTATTTTTATATGAAATTATGGTTGATAAATCATGATTTTATATAAAAGGGTAGCGAGTTAAGGGATTAATTTGAAGATTTCTAGTTTAATTCTTCAATTTGATTGACTTCTATCATTAAATCAATTCTGATCTAGCTTAGGGGTTATAGTGATTGCTTAATTCAGCTAATCCTAATTGATCAAATCCTAGATGATTATCAAGTATAGAATTCATGAATTATTGTAAGCATTCCAAGAAATTCAAGGTTGAAGAATTAATTAAAGAAAGTCAAATCCTAATTAATCTATGATTAATCAAATTAGAGTACCTTAATTCCTTAAATCGATTATTTAGGTACATTGAGTTCTTTCTATCTACCTTTTGCTTTGCCTTTGTTTTGTACTTATTTAGTTTATTGCTATTGCTTAATTTCATGCAACCAACCCCTTAATCCTGCATTCTATTTAGTTTATTATGCTAGATAATTATCTAGTATAGAATTTTTGAATTATTGCAAGGATTATGGGTAATTCAAGATTGAAGAATTGATTGAAAAAATGTCAAATCCTAATTGATTTATGATTAATCAAATTAAAGTATCTTAATTCCTTGAATCGACCATTTATCTATATTGAGTTCTTTCTATTTACCTTTTACTTTGTACTTGTTTAGTTTATTGATGTCATTTAATTTCGTGCAACTAACCCCCTATCCTACATTCTGTGTTTTGCATAATTTTTCATTTAGCAGACAACGTATTGCATCCATCTTGTTACAACATTCTGTTAGTGCACTTGCATTTTGTTTTGCATCTATTGCTTTGATTTCTTGTCTTTTTATTACATAATAAATTGAATAATTGTGTAAATATTGTTAGGAATTCAATTAGACAAGATAATATTAAGGGATCACTAGGGGTATGATCTAGTTATTCTACTATATTACATTATTTATTTAAAAAGCCAATTTTGATTAATTTTAGTGCATTGCGACATGCAATCACACTAGCTCAATCAAGGAATGTCTTTATCATTTTTATGCTTATATGTATAAATGTAATTTAAAAAAGAATCAAAGCAAATTCTAGAGAATTAAAATAATGGAACAACATCTCTCATAAGAAATGAAAGAGAAAAATATAAATATTCAACATAAGGCTCAAAATCTCGTAAGGAAAGTCATATTGCCAAATTCAATCTATTAATTCAAAATTTATTATTGCACTAATTAATTTCAAGAAATAAAATAATTTATTTATTCATGTTATGAACTTTATTTGACTTCAATTGAATTTTTTTCATGAAAAATGTAAAATATCTATTAATAGAAAGTAACCAAAATGACTCTAAAAATCTAAAAAATAAGTAAAAAAAGTACCTTTTTTAATTTTTTTCAAAAGTTCAAAAGCATTAAAGGAAATATGAAAACTTGTAGTAAAACACAAAAGAAATCCAAGAATTCTCCTTCCACACTTAAAATTTATACTATCCTCATGTAAAGCATATCAATGTTAAGAAAGATAAAACATAAATAATATAAAAGAGAAGAGAAAAAGAAAGCAAATTTGAAAACTTGGGTTACTTTCTAAGAAGTGCCTTTCTTTAATGTCTTTGGCTTAACATGATTACAACTTCTTTAATTAAGCTTCAATTCATAGGGTATTGCTTTAAATAGTTCTAATGAAGCACATTTCAAATGGTCATATGTGGAATTCACTTTCAAAATTAGTACATCCATTAATCATTTGATAAGTGCCAATGTTAAAGCATTTTTTCTTTGAAATTTAAAATTATCTTGCACTATGAACTTAATTAGGTCAATAGAAAAAATATAATAAATTTCAAAAGGATCTTTTAAAACTTTGGGAATGTTAAGTTTGTCAGTCACTTTATCAAAACATTAATTTCTTCTTGTCCTTGTTTTTCTCCATCAACCTCTTTTTATGACATATTAACTCCCACTTTGATAAGAGCTTCCAACATCACTTCTTCTTCATAATCTCTCTTGGTAGTTTCAAGCCTATTGGGAAAAGGAGGAAGAATAGAAGAATTAGCAAAAAGATTGAAATTAGTTATAAATTGTACCTTAATACCAAATTCTTTACTTTTTTTTTCCTTCTTGCTAGATGGAAAGTAGAAGGCAATTAACTTGTATATTAAAATTTCAATCTACTCATTGTAGTTGCAAATTGTTCTATCAAATGCTTTATATTCTTTATAAAATCCTTAGTTTCATGTTGGAATTGATTTACATTGGCTCTAGTTTCTTGTTGGAATTGCATAGTACTTGCAATCGAACTTTTAACTAGGTCTTCTAATGATGTATCTTGTTTGGGAGCATGATGTTGATATTAGTTGTGACCCATTTGATTATTATAGTTGAAAATTGAATGATCCTACCAACTTTGGTTATAGGAATTGGAATATGGAGCATAATAGCATTGGCGTTAGCTTCGAAATCTTCCTTGAAATGTTTGAGTTTCCTAAAATTGCATTACATCTAATTGACTAATAAGAGTGGTTAGCTTAGAAAGTTGCCCCTTAATTGTACATGTAGATACCTCATTAAAACATTGAAATCACCATAAAAAGCTATATATATATTTTTTAGTTTTAACCTTTTAAATCATGAAGGTTTCTTACACTTTTAGGGTCAAAATTTAATATTGAAATCAAGGAAGGAAACATTCATGCATCAAGAGAAAAAAGAATTGAATAAAGATAAAAAAATCATAAAACATAAAAAATAAAAAATGCTTGAAATTTAGAAAATAAAACTAAATATTATTTTTTAGCCAAAATTAATGCCTGGGTTTAGGGTACTAAAAAATAAGAATTAAATGTTAGCGATTTGAAGTAAGCCTTTAATTTTTCTTAGAATGCCAAAAAACTTTGGATTGGAAAGTTTCTTCCTAAAATTCCATAACAAATATTTTTATCTAGCATTACCGACAATCTTGGAAAACACAAAAAAAAAAAAAAAAGATTAACAAAGGAAAATAAACACCAATTGCATAATCTATTCCTTTCTAATGGTGCAAAAATTTTGATGTACATCATTTCACATAAAAAATTAAAACTAAACCTACTCTAACATGTAGGTAAGGTGGGTACAAGTTAAATCTAAGGGATTAGAAATCAATCAATAAAAATAGAATATAAAAATAAAGGCGAGTTCAAAAGTAATTTAAGTAAAATAATAAAAACATAATTAAAGAAGAAAAAAATAGAATATAAAAGCTTAGTCTAAAGAGTTTCATATCCAATTCTCAAATTTATCATAAACCTTTAACAAAATTTATAATTGATTCAACTATTTAATCGAAAATTATCCTGATGCCAGTGGTAATCATGTAAAGTTCCTAATGATAATTAATCTAGAACAGGCACTTAAATTTACCTCCCACTACTAATTTTAATTCAAGATATGCACTTCAATCTAATATATAAAAGCATTAAACATCAAGAACAAGGTTAAGACCAAATCAATAATTTTACACGTGAAAATTACCAATTTGTTCTCTATTTTTCTTTGACAACTAATGATTCACCTTTATGTCAAATTACCAAAGTCTATTTGCTACTGATTACTATTGATTAAAACTAATTTACATATGAGGATTAATTGCAATTAATTATTTAGATATAGACCATAATCAATAATTAACTAATCAATCATAATTAGCAAACTATCTAAGCAATCATTCATGATAAGAGCAAAAAAATAAGAAATAATCAATTCAAAGTTAAAATTAAGAAAAAGGTCTTAAAATTAAACTAAATTGGAGTGCTAATCCTATAAATTGATGTAGAAGAATTAGCCACTCATTATGGTTTATAAAAGAAACTTGAAGAAGAGATTGGTTGTTGTCTAGACTTGCGTTCTTGCCTTTAGAGGTACAAAATTCTTAAATCTGATCTCCTAAGTTGTAAAACCTATTAGGCTAAGGAAATATGTCTTCTTAGGTTACAAAGAAGGGGGCCTTGCTAATTTTTGAAGCTAATAGGATTATTTACAAGTCAATCTATTAGTAGTGTGTTATTATAGTAATTTCCATAAGTTGACTTTCAACCCATGTTTGACCATCAAAATGGCATAGTTTCAACAAACTCCAAACATGAAAGCTATTCAGTTAGGTATTTGGCAACTTTCAGCATTAGTTTTACCTTAGCTAGACTTCTAGAGCTCTATATAAAGCTTAAAAATTGAGATTGGTTCAACTTAGATAGAAATAGAACATCAACTTCATGACTACTTTTGACTTTCCAAATATCTAAATTGGGCTTTGGCTAAAAATGAAACTTTTAGAACTTTTTCTAAACTTTTCAAATATTAAAATATCGCTTGATTTTGATATTCGGAACTCAAGCCAAAGCCAAAAACTTGAAATAATGTAACAATCTAGCATTAACTAAATAACTTAAAAATATTGGAGAACCATTATCCAATCACTTGACATGGCCAATTTCTTAAAATTAAACATGTATAATGTACTAAGAGTCATAAAGTAAGGGAAAGGATATAAAGAATATTTTGTACATTAGGCATCATCAAATGTATTAAAATAACAAGCTAAATAAACTATAGTAAAAATGGTGAACTAATTGGCTAAATACTACTAACACATAGAAAAAATCCTATAATGTCTTAAACATAATAGAATCACAAATTAAAGTTTAAAATAGTTAAATTCCTAAATTATCCCCAAAATGATGTCTACAAGCTCTAAATTTACTCCTTAAAGTGCATTCTTGATCTTTTTAATTAGCTTTTTGTGATACCCTTTTTAAGATTACATTATATTCCTTTTCTTTGAAAAGATTCATCCTCAATTTTTTGCAACTTACATTAAAATGAGTAAGATTAGAATGCTAAAGAAGTACTCATATTAAATTCACCGTGAGAAATCAAATTGGAAGTATAGTTATTGTCTCTTCAAGAACTTGAAGTGAATCTTTTTCACATAGATGCAACTTGGTTTCCTTTGATTCAAAAATCTTCTTTTCAATTCACACCATTAATAAAATAATCACCCAGATCAAATATAAAAGTAGTAAAATTAGGGAAAGCAATTAAAATTAATAATATGGCTAGAGTATAATAGTCCCTTATAAATTTCTTACAAAAGCTAGTTAAATCATAAAAGCTCCTAACCTTACTAAAAGACTTGGGTGCAAGCCATCTTCAATTGCCTCAACTTTTTCTTTACCTACCTTTATTTCTTTGCTACACATAACATTCCTTAAGAACACAATTATTTCCATGTAAAAAAAACATGTTCTAAATTTGTCACTTAACTTTTTTATTTTATAAGCTTGCAAAATACATTTCAAAGAATTAATATGTTCATGTATTTTTCTACTATTCATAAGAACATCAACATTATATGGCAAGCAAACATTATAATCCTTTACATTCTCAAGCAACACTAAAATTCATTCTTTAAGCTTATGAAGACCATAAAAGCTAACAATAACTAGTTTATTAATGAAAGCCTACAAAACATGATTCATTAAACTCATAGATGTATGTGATGTGTTAGATAAACTGAGCATCAAATTTAACCACTCATATAAACTATACTTTGTTTTGAAAACAAATTTCCATGTATCATATTTTCTTAAACAAATCTAATGGTATCATTTTTTCAAACTATGCTTAGAAAACATATAAAGGTCATGTAACTCATTAAGCACAATGTCAAAAGTTTCCTTAATCCTAAAATATTTCATCAAATCATATTCATTGGCTTTTGCACTAAGCAAATCTCCTTGAAAACTCTTAATTACACACAAGTTATTTCTCCTAAAAAAAAATGATCATGCTTAAAAATGCTTTCAAAAAATAGTTCTTTGTAAACATCAAAATGCGAAGCATAATCAACATGTAGAGGAATAGCAAAGTTATTTGACGGGACAACAAAACCATATTTATTGACATACAAATTCTTAATATTACTTAAAACTCAACAATTTTATATGCAAATTATCCTTACTATATTCAAAACCTAACAATTTAGCATGCAATATAAATATAAGAGTATGCTTCTGAGATAAAGCATCATCCATTATATTATCTTTACCTCTTCTATTGTAAGACATGAAAATGTCTCAATGAAACTTATCAACTTGGCATGTCTACTATTTAGCTTTGCTTACCCTTTCAAACATTTTAATGTCTCAATGGCACTTGACAAAATAAATTAAATTTGCTAGTATTTTTATAGACTTCTTTATACAAGATAATTGGCTTAGAAGCATATAAAACACTTTTGATCCCACTTGTTTTTCTAATCACACAATTTTTGTTTTTCTTGTTTTTATCTTAACACTATTTTTATTTCTTTTCTACACAATTATTCTCTTTTTCTCTCAACTTAATTTTTCTCTCATTCTTTTCATAAATACTCTTTTTATTTTCATAGTTTTCATTCTTTTTAACCTTCTTCTCCTTGCTATTTTTCTCATCCTTTCCTTTCTTCTTCTTCCTATCTTTTCTTTTGTACACATAATTGATCCTCATTCATTACTTTTAGGATTAAAGGCTTGAGAGTCATTTTTCTCCTATTCATTTCAAAGTTATATTTGTTAAGAACTTTATCACATGTTACTTTTCTATCAAATTATCAAGGTCTTCCAAGTAATAAATGGGAAGTATGCATAAAAGCAACATCACATTGCACTTTATTTTGGTTTCTATTAATTGAAAATGAAACCATCGCTTACTTTGTCACCTTTACTTCACCACTATTATTTAACCATTACAACTTGTATGGGGTAAGGTGTTTCAAGTAGGCAAGTTCAATTTATCTACCATATGGTATTGTAAACATTGGCAAAACTACCATTATAAATAATGACAATGTAAGCCATTTCCCTCACCTTAAACCTTGTATGGAAGATGTTCTTCCTTTACTCTTCATTTTCTTCTTTAGCTTGATCTTCTAAAACTTTTTGAATCCTTAAGGCTTTTTTGATTGGACAATTAATAGCATAATGGCCATGCTCCAAACACTTAAAGCACTTATCATGAGTATGCTTTAATGCTCTTCAACTTCCTCTTTACTCTTTGACCCTTCACCTTTAAGCTTTGATAAAGATTCCACTTTGTGCTTGACAATGCCCTTACCTTCTTTCTTCTCAACCTTTCCCTTCCAAGGTTTCCATGAAAAATTAGAATGGTAACCATATCTACAAGAGCTAGGATTGAATTTTCCCTTGTAATAACCTTCATTTCTTCCCAAGTAGCAATAGACTTTTCATAATTTCTTCTTTTAGATGACTTAAGTTGATCCCACCAAATGTTAGCACAAGTAAGCCTTACTTTCTTCTCTTTGGAATAATGGTGGCATTTGAAGATCAATTTCATTTTCTTTTCCCACTATAAGTAAGCTTCTAGTTATTTCTCCTTTAAAATGAAGGAAACTTCTTTTTGGCACTATTAAAATTGGAATCCACATGATCTTTTCTTTGCCTATCATATTCTCTTCTCACACTCATTCTTTCATCTCTTCTATCATTCTTTTTAAACTTATCATGATATATTCTTTCTTTTTTATTCTTTTCATCTTCACAATATTCATCATTTTTTATCTCTTCTTTATCTCCTATATTTCTCACCCTGTTGATTCCTATAGGATTGATCACTTTTTATTCTACTAAGTCTCACATTCATATCTTTAACTAGTAATAGTAAATCCCTCAATACAACTTCTTTATTCACACTTCTTCCTAACATTCTTAAAAGACAAACCTATAAGAATAGATTAGATATAGAAAAGGACCTTACAAGAGAACACTTTCTCACTTGATTTATGTAATGTCTTGAATTTTTAATTCTATCATTTGAATATCTAAATTCTGAGGCTGTAGAAATGAAGAACATGTTTGAGTTAGCTTGATAGGTGAATCTTAAGTTGAAAGGAATTAAGTGTAAGTATAATCAAAGTTTTGAAGGAAAAAAGGTAATAGAAAAGGAATTAATTTCCCTAAACAGTATAGATGATTAGAGGAGGTTGGAAAATCCTAGAAAAGGGGGTTGTCTAAGTCTGACAGTGTAAGAAATTTTTAAATAAACAGAAACCCTATAGACCAAATTGCAAAAGTGCAAAATCGGGTGTGAGTTAAATTATGAATAACCAAAAATTTGGGAGTTAAAGTGTGAATAACTAAGAATTTGGGATCTAATATGTAATTTTATTTAGTGTGGCCAATAGACACATGACAAGTGTCATTATTAGAAGAAAATGGCAAGAATAGCCTTACTAATTGGTGAGAAAGGATCAAATACCCTTGAAAATTTTAAAAATGACCAAATACCCTTGAAGCTTCATGAAAACTCTTCCTCCTTCTCCTTTCTTCTACAAAACCGTGGATGCCTTCATAAAAACAAGCTTGGACGTGATCTAGAGAGAAGGAAGAGAGAGAAATTTTCTTTTAGCTTTTTCACCAAAAAATAATGAGATTTAAGCTTAGGTGTAGAAGACAAAGTTGCTCCTCTCATCAAGCTCTATCACATGGTGTATTTAGGTTGAAGAAACCTCCAAAGTTGATCAAGTTTGGTGAGCTGCAAGTGGGGATTTTCAAGTTGCTCCAAGAGGTAAAAATGTTCTCCTCTAAAAGCTTTTTAATGTACTCTTTTTAGTTTCTTGAAATTTTGATGTTGGTGTGGTCAAAGGAGGTTAAGCATGGAGTTTTGGATGATTTGAGCATGTCTAATGATGTTTTGGATGTTGTTATGTTGATCTATGACTTTGGTTTGGTGTAAAAATAATAAGAAATCATGATGTACAAACTAGGGTTTTAGAGGCATAATGGTGTATGTATGGTTTTCCATGATTTGTTTGTAATTTGGCTAAATTGATGAAATTAGAATGATTCTTATGAGTTATGGAGCCTATGAAAGATGAAATTTTAAATTATGAAAGTTTGTGTGAAAATCCCCTTTTGAAAGTTAAAAACTGTGAGCATGGGAAAGGAAGGAGTTTTAGTCATTTAATTGTGTTTTTGGAAGTTTGGAATAATGTATTATAATGAAATTTAGGAAGTATTGGAATGTACATTAAAATTTGGACACTTCTTTCATGGTTTAGTGTATATGAAGGAAGTTAGGAATGCATGAAATTTAAGAAAAATGATGGTGTGTTAATAAGAATTATGATGTGTATTTATGTAGAGTAAGAAAAGTGGCAAGTTGGAAAGGCAAAGGGATTGTAGAGAAATTTCTAAGTGAGGGCAAAGGAATCATCACTATTAGAAGCTTTTAAAAGGTAGCTAGCTTTATCCTTAAGCTTTGTTTTCTATTTATATGTTTTCTGTATTTTATGCCATTGTATGGAATGTGTATGAAATTGCTGCATGCACATTCCGGGAAGATAGTAAAATACTGTGTGTGAGGCCTATGACCCGAGTTCCCCGAGATGATAATGAAATTGTTGTGTGCGGTACCTATGGCAAGTTGTGTGCGTGAGGCCTAGGTACGATTATCTGTGATGGCTATCTAGATATCTATATGAGTCCTTAAATGGGCTTGATGATTGTTGTGTGCAGTGCATATTTCTTACAATGGTATGAAATAGTGTGATAAATGATTATTTGATTTTGAAAATGTATGATTTATTTGCTTAAGGATCTAGAATGGCTTAATATGTTTTTCTTGCAATAGCTAGCTACTGGGAAACTTTGTTTATCATGTTTTTATATTGTTTACTAATCATTCTAGGTGATACTTCCAAAGGTCCTCTTGATAAGAAAAAATAATGTTTTGAAGTTGTATTAGAATGTTCATAAAGTTTGTGATATTAGTATGTGCTGGATATATATTTTGTAAATTGAAATTTCTGTATAACTATATAACCATTGCCTATGATATATGAAATACATGAATTTGATGTATTATGAACTAGTTTGGATTGGTAAGCCTTTAATATGCAATGTTTGTGAGGTTAGAAAAATGATCAAATGAATAGTAAATGACTAAATGAACAGTAAACTCGTAGGGCAGTAAGTTGAGTATGTTTGGAGGGATTTTTGGCTGAGATATGATGCTCTAAAAATTATGAAAAATTCGGGAATGGACTTCATTTATGTATCATCCTCTGTGCCAAAATCTAGCTTAAAATAAGCTCATTTGCTGTAATAAATTATTACACGTTTTGGACTGCCCTGTTCCCGTCACAGTGCTGAATACAAATTGTAACTTAGTATTCTGAAGGAGTAAATGGATGATTTTTTATCTGAAAATTTTATGGCAAGTATATAACATGTTTATCAAGTTCCATACCAAATTTGAGCTTAATCGAAGTTGATTTACGCCCTTAACTAAGGGCTTACTTTTACAATTGTCAATTCTGGACAGCACTAGAACAGGAACACTTTGCTGTGAATTTTGAAAAGCCAAATTATGTCTAAATTATGTCAAATTTTTACAAGATGAAATCAATGAGTAGAAAGTTCATGGGAACAAATTTCGTAATTTTTGGAGTTCTGAAAAGTAGTTTTTCATATTTTTGAAGTTGGTTCAATGATTCTAGAAATGAGTAGAAAATTTCTGAAACTCAGAATCTGTAATATTTTGTTTCACAGAATCTTAAATTGGCTTCAAAAAGACCTAATTGTGTAATAATTGCCTATTTAATAAGGATTAAGGTGTTAATAAGTAAGAGAGTTACAATTTAGAGGCATTGTACTCATGTTTTACACTCTAATTCAAGGCTTTTTACTCTCAAATAATATTAAACTCTCTTACTTTTTTACATTTGTATCTTTCCCTTTTATGGTTCTTTAAGAACTAAAAATGATAAAATCAACAAGATTCAACAATTATAATAATCAGTTTCACCAATTTTAGTTCACACAATTGAAGGATCAAACAAAACACTTAGAGAAACAACAAATGGAAAATCAAGAAGGGAACTAGTTAAGAGTCAATAATGAAAACTTCAAAGAAAGGGGACTAACTACGATTGCAAGATTAAAATCAAATAATTATTGAAAAAAGACAAACAAGGCTTAAATTATCATAACCCACTTCTAATTATGACCGGCATGGATCTTGTTACTAGTTTCCACAAGCATTAACGATTTTCACTCATTTTGTTTAACAAGAGTTTCCAAATTTTAAAAGGACTTGAAATTTTCTTTTAAGTTTTGTAGAAAAAAGGACAAAATCTCTCTTATTTTTAGATATTTTTCGAGGGCTACACACCCTTACATAATACTTATTTTAATTTCAGATATGACAGCATCATCATGGGCACAATACCATATAATTACAATATAAATATAGATAAATAATTTAACACATTAATGGTTGAATCAATGAAAACTCTATCTATTTTGGATCCTAGTCCAACTATCAAAACTCTTTAGCAAGGTGATCTTGGATCTCCATAGATGCAACAAGCTTAAATATACTCACCACAACTTGAAAACATTAAAGATAAAATGAAGTGAGTTATGAGAACTCAGTAAGCATATATCTATCACAGTTTTACAAGTGATCAATTATATATATATAATAATCACATGTTAAGCATATGCTAATTTACAAAATGTTAGCAAAACCCATTTTTTGACTTTTTGAAATATGTGTAACCATGCCCTGATATGAAAGTCCAACTGTATGTAACTTAGACTTTGTTTCTCATAACACAATCATAGGAGTCTTAACTTTTTGTTAAAATATACTTCCCATTCTAAATAGGCATTACACTTACAAATAGCTATTAAGGTTCAAATACAAACAAATTATCACAATCGTATCAAATCTTTGCAATAATGTCAAACATAATATCCAATCACAAGCAAAGTTCTAATATTATATCACATCATGTAATCATTTAAAATAATCATTCCTCTATTCATCCTTTTGATTTCCTAAACATTCTTATATCATTATCATAAAATATATAGGGAATTTCCTATTTGGCACTTCAATCGTTCTCATATAATGGCTATTTACCAAAAATTTTCTGTCCAGCTTTCACATCATGGCTCCATCACCGCTTATAGTACAAGATAGCTAACTTCTTCATAGAACAATACCAAGCATGTAATGGAATATATATAATGATACTTTCACATTGATTCACAAAGCCATATAGAAATTCAATCACAATTCATCATTAAATAGCAATTATTATGCTTTTGTTGTGCATTTTGCTCAATTAATGCTCACTCAAATAGTTAATTATTCTTATTCCACAATACTAAATTTATTCATGAATATATATGCATAAATAAGAAATCTATGCTATTAGGAAAAAGAGCACAATTCATGACATTAAAATTATTTCCTATTAAAATATTAATATATGGTGAAGTATATACTCACCCTAATGGAATCCATCTACTTGCAAGACCTTCAAGTATCATGCTTCTATCTTTTATTTTTTCTTATTTTGTAATTTACAATAATAAATTATAATTATATGCATATTAATTATTTTCTTTTAAACTTGTCATCAAAATATCATAAATTCTCGTGTGTATATATATATATATACATATATAATAACTTTTCCAAATCCAAGTCCTAAATCATAAAAAAAAAATATTATTACTCACATTACTATATAAAATTATACACATATCTCTTCACATCTTTAGCTTTCTATAAAGAACCAATAAATCATTTTTATTAGAATCTCTCACCTTTATGATATAGTTATGTTTGAAACATACCATGTTGATACTTTTGGTCTTAATATCCTTATTTGATAAATACAATACCAAGAATCCAAATATTATTATAAAACAAGGTTTTCTTAAATTCTATTGGAATCCTTCAAATTATAAAAATATAACACTTCATAATTATTTTAAACAAAATATTCTAATAATCCATATTATAAAACTCTTATTTTGCAAGACCACCATCATATATATATATCCACTCATAATATGAGTTTTCTAACAATATAA
Organism: Sindora glabra; assembly: GCA_020226215.1. NCBI lineage: Eukaryota > Viridiplantae > Streptophyta > Magnoliopsida > Fabales > Fabaceae > Sindora > Sindora glabra. The sequence continues at coordinate 67,086,059 of CM035227.1, forward strand.
TACCATTACTAAAAAATTGTAATATAATGCTCTTTAATGGTACTGCTTATATTTAAGCACTTGATAACATAAATTGTCCACATATAAATACATTTCTATGAATATCATCATATGCCCAAAATATTGTAATTGGCTTTCTTTCTAAATCATACTCAAGTCTAATGCTCTTTATATATATATTATTTATCTTATTCTGACATTTTATAACATAAAAATTATTTTTTTCAAACTATCGTCATTTATTTCCAATACATATAAAAAATGGGTTTCTAGATGAATTTCCAAACTATCTAGAATCATAAAGAGTAAGACCTCAGAAATATCACAAGTATAATACTTTGACTTTTCATAGTATAAAAATCACATTTTCTTCAAGCTATTATCATTCATTTAGAATCTATGTATAAATGCAATTTCCTAAGCTAGACTCCAATCTTTATAAATATTATGGTTTTATGGTAAGGATTAATTTACCTCTCAGCATAGTGGTCGAGTGGAGCTCTAACGGTGGTAGGGTGTTACCATAATTCCAACAAAGCTAAAAGGGTAAAAAGGCCTTGTACAACCATTGCTAAAGAAGACCTTTGCAGTTCCACTTGCAAAGATGCCTGAGAGGCAATCAAACAAGAAATCTTCATTTATAGAAGTGGTGTCAACAACGATGGCTAGAAAATAGAGAGGATTATGCTGGTGAACTAAGCAAAACCTAACACCAAAAAGTGCTACCATTTAGCTTTGATTAGGTTTCCTTCCATGATGTTAGTAGGTAGTTATCTAGTAGGGAGGTTCGTTCATGATGGTAGAGGCACTCATAGCAGCACTACCATAGCAAAAGATGAAGATCAGCACAAACTCGAGCATTCTCTATCACCTCCATTCAGCCACAATCAAGCTAGAAGAAAGGAAGGAAAAGCTATGGGGCATGATGACACAGCTTCATTTGATGAAGAAAAGAAGGCTACCAAATAGGAGGAGGAAGAGAAAGACAAGAGTAGTGGATAAAAGACAAAAAATAGTAGCAATGAGTGAGGGGAAAGAAAGACAAGGCAATAAGGTGTGGACCAAAGAAGCTATGGGAAATTCTTTTTTTTTTTAAGAAAAATGGTAGAATGAGTCGATGAGAGAAAAGAAACCAAAAAAATATTAGAGAGGGGGATAACTGCCAGTGTGGAAAATAAAAAAAAGCAATTATAAGTTTTATTGCCATACTTTTGACCCTAATGTAAACTTATTTCTCCAATTAAATCTCAACCTTACATTTTAAATTCAATATCATCCTAACTATTCATGTATTTTAAAACCCCACTTTCATGAGACTAATTTTATTTAAAATCTCACCTTAGTTATTTCAACCTTTTCCATTATATTTTTAGATTTTTTTGAAAGTCCTAAAATAATTATTTTAAACTTCCATGACTCTAAAGAATAATTTAAATACAAATAATTTATTTCTTAAATGCTTGCACCCACTTTTAATTTGTGAGAAATTCCTTATAAAAATAAAATTACTTTACTCTATTTTCAAATTGACAATGATTGTATAAAATAAATAGAAATATTTATTCACAAGCAACAAAATTTATAAAACTTTAAAATTTAACTTGGGATATTACATAAATAAGGAATGAAGACTCAAAAATTAAACAAA